>NMRB01000873.1:168551-179598 GCA_002633025.1 Notospermus geniculatus
CTGATGTCCCCTGCATAGTTTGTGACAGGATTAAAGGGTCGTGGTCTCGCTAGAGTCCAGTTGAATGGTGCCGCTTAAATGCAGGCTATTGTTGGGGGACATCACATATCGGGCAGCATCAGATTCTATTACACCGGTATAATCATCAGCATTTTTGCAGGAGGTGCTTGCGGTGCCGATCGGTCCAATTATGCCTTCAAATTTCACAAGGACAAGCATATTGCGTGGGGCAATGACGAGGTTATTCGTTCTACAACATTGACGAACTGCCTCCTTCAGTGCGTCATTCGTACATCTCTGACCTGCAGGAGCGCCGAGTTCACGGAAGACGACGGGGAATGCAACCTGAGTGCTGGCAGATCTAGTGATAAATTAGTATATTTCAGATCGGGTAGCGGGACAGACTTCTACGAGGTGATATGTCGAGGTAGGGAGCACTCACAGGGTGGTTCAGCAGTTGCTGAATTGATTAACACGTTGACTGACATGGCTAAAATATCATTTTATCCGCCATTGCCATGACTACATGTACCATGACTACCCTTCATGGCATCGAACAACGGGTTTGGCGTTCGCGTTGGCGTTTCAGGGGCTTTGCGAAAACTCCCTAGCTCCCGTTTCACGGAGTTGTCGGGTGACCCGGGGGAATGCTAGCATGTTTTAAAGACTCTGGCGTGCTCGCGGCTTCTACAAGTGCACTAGTAACGCGGTCGGCGTTTGAATCTTTTAATCTGTTTTATTTCCAGACGCAACACCGAGCGTCTTGGTATACGAAAGATCAGGCGGCAGTGCAAACATCGACATGAACCAGCCGGCCCATTTCAAACCATGGACGACCAAGGAAACATTTCTTATTTACAACTGGCAGATGTCAGCCATACATGCCTTAGTAACAACACCTCTCAAGACAGACACCGTAACAGGACCGAGCTTCTGTGCCCTTCGATGTGCCCAATACTTCAATGCTGGCAAAGCGTGCAGTGTTTTCGCTTTCAAAACTGATACAGCCAATTGTATTCTTTTTTAGTGGAAATTAGGGTCCACGGCGAAAAGGGTTGTCTAATCCTCCTTGGGTCCACGTTGCATTCGAGAGTTCTTCGACTAAATCTTCAGAAATTAGTACGTCTGTTTATCCAATGCAGAAGATGTGCACTGTGGATGGGGAGTTTTCTGTTACGCACACTTCTAGTAGGTAGTGACAGCGGATAGAAAAGATATTTTTTCCGGCGTTTCATATTTCACGGTCACCAGTAGATTAGTAGGCTACGCAAGGTGGGTTCACAATCCTAAAATCACCTAGCGGAGGATGTGGTACGAATCAAATGGCGACGATGTCGTTGGACGAGAAACCTGCAGGAACTACCGCCACTGGAAGGCGCTGGTAGCGTCGGTTGTGCCTTCTTTTGACGTCTTGGCATCCGTGTTGCACTGCGTCTTTGGTACGACCGCTCGTAGCGCCGCCTGTCGTGATGAAATGCTGTACGAGTTCATCAAACTACACAGAAAAAAAAATCAACTCAAGTCGAGACTCAGAGTCTCACTTTAGGGACAAAATGGTTCGAAACACTTTTTGACTCAAAATGAAACAGAAAATATTTCGGCCCGAGACAATAACAACTCGGCCCGAAATATTTTCCCTCGGAACGAGGTGTCATTGTCTCGGGCCGAAATATTTTCTGTTTCATTTTGAGTCAAAAAGTGTTTCGAACCATTTTGTCCCTAAAGTGAGACTCTGAGTCTCCACTCGAGTTGATTTTTTTTTCTGTGTAGTATTTGCTGTTGTTCTGATTAACGAGGCGTGTCTGCGTGCTGTATAGTCGTCAAGGCGACACCAACATTCATGCTATTATTTTAGCTCCTTCATTCGAGCGAAAAATTAAACTCACTGATTGAGTTGGAGATTAATACAATTGAATCAACAAGCGACTTTCTGCATTACTTTCCGTGATATTACCAAAAAGCCAGCGGAAGTTTCGCTATCATTGGCCCACTACGTCAGTTGTGTTTTCACCCGTTTTTTATTTGAGGTGGCCAATCTTGCGTTAGGGCCCCTACAACATTGCCATCATGGCCAACACTAAACAGCCGTGGCGATTCACTGGGGAAAATCTTCCGAATTTAGCCATTTATTCCAATAACATAGTCCTGAGGACATCTTCTTTTCAGTAATGGGGAAGGGCCTACATGTATCTGGTTTGACGTGCATGGTGGTTTTGACCGGTGGTTTTGACCGGAATGCACTTGTCATTGATGATTGGCAATCGATAAATTTAAAGGAGCTTTGAAATCATGGGCTCTTTTCAAGGCTTTGTCATTGAAGGTGATTAAAGATATTTCCATTTATTGATCTCACTTCAATGGAGGCTCTGTGAAAAATGTCCCGCGGTGTTCACGTTTCTCAGCGCTTCCCCTTATTGTAGAATGAGAATGACAGTTCTCTGTTTCCATTATTGAAAAGCCATGCTGTCTCTGGCTTTTGCATGGAAACACTGGGATAGGGCCAACACTGAAAACGTTATACTGGGCTTTTAGCTGACTGGGTACGTCCACGGTAAAATTCGGGATACATTTTTTACTTGTTCCGTGCCGTCTCTGCAACTCAGGGCACCAAAGAACCATTAAGTACCCTGCATCATGTCAGGCTCGTGTCCTTCTATGCCCCTGGTATGAACAAGAAAAGGACATCGGAGCGATGTCTATGGTTTCCGATGATAAGTTACTACTCTAGAGCTAGTTATCTGTGACCTTGACCTCTGACCTTGAGAAGTATTGCGTAACTGGAACAGGGATCCTTGATTAAACAAATAGGGGATGGTTAATGCAGGCTTCTAATTAGTTTTCCCCTGAAATTCTGAGTAGATTTGCACTTTAGAACTGTTTGACCNATTATAAAGGAATTCCTTTACTACAGGCACGTTCAAGAATATGCCATTTCCTTCCGAAAGGAAGAGAGTTCAGGTCAGCCTGAATGTAAAATAAAGGTCGGTTCTGGAATAGGATAAGGCCTCCTTTTATGAGTTGAGGAATTCCTTATCCCTTAAGGTCGGTTCTGGAATACGGGCCATAGGCTATTTTAAGTATATCTAAAAATATCGACAATAGTTCACATTCTGAACGATGATCGGTCGTCATCGGAGATGACACACAAATAAAATGTAACAACTAGATTTAAAATGTCTATACCTACCCCGCTAGATAAGGGCTAGCAATTATTATTGGAATGTGTATACATTGGTCCGGATCCAAAGCGAAAGAGAAAACAAAGCAGCTCTTCTGTAACGTTCCTCCAAGTAGAATCTGGTACGTGTTTGGCAGTCGACCAGAAAATCGTTGTTCCCACTTTCTGACCGTGCACGTGCAACCTTTTTTCTAAACCCAGCTCAGCCGCTCTACTTACATACAAGATACAGAAAAGCACAAAATTGACACACAAAATGATAATAAGCAAGAAGTCAATCTCCAGAATTCACGAATTTTCGACCCCAACCGGGGTCTTTTTCAAGTGGAACTTTACAATATGAAATTCTAGAAAAGACTGAGCTGAAACCCAAATGTAGAACTAACACCTGTGTAAAGGATGAGTGAGCAATTAAGGAAAGAATAGTGTCCAAGCACCACAAATGGTTGCTGGACCTAATTAAGAGAGTGGATGTAATCAAGGAAAGAAAAGTGTCCAAGCCCCACGGATGGTCGCTGGACCTAATAAAGGGAGTGGATGTAATTAAGGAGAAACTGATTTAGCTGAAAGAAAAGGGTTTAATAAATATGACATGTGTAATACATAACAAGCACAAAGCGAAAAGATGCACGAAGGTCAACACAAAGTAAAAGAAAATAAAAGGAAGTCAACTTCCAGATTTGTAGGAAAAAACCAGAATGGATACTTACATACATGTATTAAAAGAACATTAGTACAAAGATGTGTTTGTACAAACACTAAAATCGCAGTTGTAATGTTACATACATGTAGACCTGGCTTTGCCACTGGGATCTAGCTCCTCCCATATTATCATCAAAAGCTGCTGTCAGGAATTCGATTCGATGATATCAAGACTCTGCTGGGGTGGTCAGCAATGCCGACCATCACCAACAGGAGAAGATCTGGGACCCTATTCACAAAGCCCTCGTAACTTAAGGGTACGCAAATCCTTTCTCAGGCTGATAGTGAACAAGAGGTTCCCGCAAATGGACAATACAATGTTGTTGACGCACTACGGTAGCTATTCATGAATATGCTCCGGGACTCACTGTAGATTTATTCGTGATGAACCGAGGTGAAATTCGCTTAATTCTCATGATATTCGAAATGTGGACGTGATTATGACGAATGTATGCCATTTACATGTATAGGTCTACTGCTTTCAAATCGTTCATCGATGATAATATTAATATTGAATATACCTGCGGGACGCGCTCGCCATGAATGGAATGTTTCATGGAGTGTTTTGAATATCAACTTTGGTCCACCACAGCGGCTGACTTGATCTGCCACGGCAGTACATTGTCAATCAAGTTCACGCTATGGCTACAATCGTTATGTGACCTTCCAGCTATCGTTGTCATGTTTTGACGTCACAATATCGCTGAACCGTGGTCTTTCACCTCGGTACGATAGCGCATTGCAAACTTTCAATACAGTTGTCAATTTGTCAAATACACAAGAAAGCCTCACTGGTACAGGTATGGTATCTTCATTTCCAATTAAAAGGTGATTTAGGCTAAATTTCATGGGGGCAGTAATGGGACTATGTTGTATATCTGATCGTTTCTATGTGTTGACGTTACAAAAGCAGATCTTTGGGGTCGCTGGACGGTGGTGTGCGACCTCAATCTTGTCAATAGGTCAGTGCTTGGAGGAATTATACTGACAATTCCTCCAAGGTCAGTGCAAAGGAAAATTTCCCGGTGTGGTTAAGAAATCAGCTTGGAGCTGTGTGTATGGAATTATGTCGTCTCACGTGCGTGCGCATTGACGTCACAATAGCAGGTCTGTGGGAGCGCTGAACCGTGATGCGCGTACTTACATAAGATATTGCATAGAAAAATTTCATTATTGCGCACTTGGTCAAGAACATCAGACTCGCTGATCATCACCGCAAACAGGTAAGGTAGCCGGTATCACTTTTTCAAATTGAAATCACTGCCATCAGGTATGTACATGTATAAGGAGATTCTTGCTTTCATTGATAGTTAGTTGGATACGAGTTGTGTATGGGACTTCTTCGACTCGTTTCTATGTAGGTCTATTCACGTCACAAAAGCAGGTATATAAGATCGCTGAACCGTCCGTGATGCGTTCGTTTTAATATTAAAGACAGCGCATAACAAAATTCCAGTAGTTCGGTGAAGAACAGTCCAGAATAAACTGTGGTCAGCTTCTCCGCAAACAGGTACGGTATCTCAATTTCCAGTTACATGAATGACCGTCGACAGGAATCAAGGATACTGCTATATGGACACAGTCATTGGGCCGTATTCTAGAAGCTTCCTTAACTCTAAGGTCTACCTTTAGGTATTGTTTGCAGGGCAGAATACAAAAGCTTAAAGTGGACCTTAGAGTTAAGGAGGCTTCTAGAATACGGGCCTTTATGTATACCTTATTCTTTTCTTAATTGCTCACTCATCTTGTTTGCAGGGATATTTAGATCTACTTCAGGGACTCAGCTCAGTCTATTCTAGAGTCTTGTACTGTTAAGTGCCAGCCTGAAGAAGACCCCGGTTGGGGTCGAAAATTTGCAAAATCTGGAAGTTGACTTCCTGTATATTATCGGCCTTTATGTATAGATACCTAACTGATTTGATTATTTCAAACTTAGGCTTACCTGTGGATAATCTTCTTATCTTCATTATACAAACTTTATATCAACTTTACTTTGCCACTGTCATAGGCCTAGGTTTTATACGTAAATTTCAATCCAGTGTGCGACGCATGGAAAGTCAGTGTGAGTGCGGTAGTTGTTGAGATCGCGCGAGGATTTCTCGCAACCTCACCCGGCTGCTCGAATCCATCCGGAGGTAATCAATGGTCCCAGTTCAAGGCCTATCAACGGTAGCCTATAAAGGGACGTGCATTTTTTCTGTTGATTATTTTCGCAGATCTCAACCTCAGAGTCTCACCGAGTTCGTGGTAGTGGAGAGGCTTGTGGGGAGTAAAAGTACTGTAATAAGTAACAATTTTTTTTTCAGTCACAATGGCTGATCAACCGCCGCCACAGCAAGTTATTATTGTTCAGCAGCCAGCGCCGTCAGGGTATGTCAAATTTATCGAATTTTCTGAGGATGCTGAAGAAGTCTTCGTTCATTGGCTCGAATTCCTTCTTATGTAACGTATTCAATGATTAATGAATTTGGTTTGAGTACGTCCTCGGTGCCAACGAAGCGCCGTGAAAGTGCAGATGATGCATTAGTATCACGTTTGGACATCTACTTCACGGTTGCCAATGAAATTCTCTTTTCGTAGGCCAACGCATGGTCTTGAGATCAGGGTCAATATTCATAAACATGAAAGTATGATTCTTATCTTTTGTGTTGAACAAAGGATAAGTGTCACACTTACACTTAAGTACTTTTATGAATATGGGTCCAGGAGATTCAGTTTTCGTTTACATTGGTGAGAATTATCATGCTTATGATGTTTCGATTTCAGTTCCAGTAATTGTAAAAACTGCAAAACAGAGAAGACCCTCGGGCCTGGTGTGATTCTGCTGATATTGGCCTGCATTAACCTTGGCGCGTACATTTATGTCGGTATCTTCACGCTCAAGTGGCACGCCATCATAATAAACGCCTTCATTTTCTACACGGTGACTGGCGCCCTTGCAATTGTGGCAGCCACGAAGAACAACCATGGAGTTGTAGTTGCAGCTTTGGTGTGGTCTATCATCTCCCTCATCCTCTCTTTTGTATACGTAAGTATAAACCTACGATTAACTATTGATCTGTTCCCAGAATCCAGCCAACGGCATCTTCTGTCAAAGTTTTCTCAGGTTATGGTTTTGGTTGAAAATTATTTGAAGAAAGATTGTTCCTCTGCACCAGCTGAAGAATATTTCTTCAATTTTTTCTTCCAATTTGCCTTCAAGGCTTTCAGACAACTTCAACGCAAGATGCTGTCTGCTCAAACCTGGGGCAGATGAGTTAGTAAGTCACTTGACAGTTCGCGTATATGAATCCTCTGAACTGAAACTGGTGCGTTGACACAAACGGTTATTCATAGATTTCTATGGCCGTGGGCAGCCAAGAAGAGCCAACCTGTTCGAGAAAACGGCGCTCGAACTCCTATTCCGGCACATTTGAACTTCATCAATAACCAGAAATGGGTCGTCCGAATGTCTTTTTTCGCACTGAGTTGCACTATATAGTTCTGACAGTATAATCCCTACCCACTGAAATCTCGGCGCCTGTTTTGTTCCCCCGTACTCACCAGAGACTCTCTCTTTTTAGCTCATCCTGACATCCTTGGAGATGACTCTCGCTTTGGCAATCGTAAGTACAGAAATGATTATGTATCCAATCGTTTCGACCCCCCCCCCCCCCATCTTGGGCTTCTACTAAACTGGTACCCGGTTCAACAATTTTACATGGGACCAAACAAGCCACGACTGCAGCGCGCAAGTTAGGATCACGGTGCGCGCGCACTCATCAGGTGGGCATACCAACACTCTGATTGGTTGGAAGATGCGAATTTCCCCACAAACTGCAACCTCGTTCCCAGGGGTCGTTCGCTTTCTGACAATATGGCGGTCGCGTCACTAACCCCTGGCATCAGCTTTGGATTTAACGCACGTGATTGGTTGACGGGAAACTGTCAAATATATCCAAGAATATACCCAAAGAAATTTTCAAAATATTTTGGATCAAACCAGAAGGTTATCTACATCCAGATTTGATGATTTTTTGTAAAAAGAATTTTAAAAAGCACTGGTTAGTATTTCAAACTGATTATTTTGACTCGTGCTGCCACCTATACTTAGTCCAAGATTCCTGGATTAGCAACCGAAGCTGATTCCAGGGGTTAGTGAGCGAGTGGTCCGAGGTTGTCTGAGCGAACTATACCCCTGGGGACGAGGTTGNTACATGCCAACCGTAACGTACGATGCCGTTATGATGGTGTTCATAATGCTGGCCTTGATTTGCAGCATTGTGATTTTGGTGTTTACGAGCATTGCCATCTGCTGCAAGAAGAATAACGGGGCGGTCGGAGATGTCAACCCACCACCATACAAATATTAGTGGACAACATGATGATGATGATGTAGGGCGCGGACGACGCGAAATCTCCGAAGTAACGACATGCAGACATCTACATTCAATGCCCGTCTAAAATCCCCATGCGACTGTTTTTACTTACTTTAGTGGGAAAATGACATGGCCGTAGCTAGCATAAGGAGAGGGGGCAACTGCCCACCTCCCCTCCCCCCCCCCCACCCGATATCACTGTAAAACGGGGTTTCGTGCAGATTTTGGACGGGGAATGGCAAAAGGTGCAATTTTGACCCCCCCTCCCCACCCACCTCCCGAAAAAGGAAGCTACAGTCCGGTTGCACAAAAGTTAAAAAGATAAAAGATAAAAGTCTGTTAATTTAACTTTTCTTGTTAAAATCCCTAACTTGTTTTTAACTAACAAAACTAACATTTCGGGATAAGTTAACACCAAGATAAAGTAACAGTGATTTTTAACTTTTGTGCAACCGGCCCCAACGAACGATGGCTGCAATTAAATGATTCCAATGTTGCCTCGCATTGCATCACCGGCTGCTGCCCTCGGACGATTCTGACAAGGATATCTGGATATAGATGTAGCACTAGTAGGCATATAAATTAGAATAATTGTTCATGTAGCCTATTTACTGTACGTGATCAGCAAACAAACTATGATTTAGACTGCCTTACACAGAAGGTAAAGCTAAAGGTTGCTGAATGAGCACAAAATTTCCTGGAAGGAGTCGCTGACATCGAATAATTTAGCTTCAATAGCAGGCTAGACTTACGCAGTATGTACCACCTAGGAACAAAGGTTCCACATTGCGAACGGTTACTGGTGAGGGTTAGCGACATCCTTCACAAAGGATTTAATTTATCATCCACTAAGACAATAGCACCCAGACATTAGGGAGTTTAAGAATCCAAACGACAAAGACGGGAACCAGTCTATGAACGCTGATCATTGGCCGCTCTTGGTAGGCCTATAAAAACCTTCGCGTTGCACCAAGGGATTGTTCTTCCTGGTTATGTGGTCTTACAATTTACCGTTTACGTTAACGTTCATTGGTAGATTTCAATCTAACTGCGTTTACGTTATTTCCATGTCACGAACGACAAACCATCTTTGTCGTAAAGTTTACGTTTACCGTTTGGATTCTTAAACTCCCTATTATTGCAGAGGGACCTTTTCCGCGTTCTCACCCATTTATAATTATGAGTAGCCTGATAAAGTTGACATTTTGCCGAATTTCAAAGTCAACGATTAATATTTTAAAAAAAACGCTGCCTCTGATTTGAATATTAAGCGCTGCCTGTGATAAACGTATGCTTGAACGGCCCGTGCCAAACGACGTCCGTATTTCGGTGTAAAATTTGATTTAATTTCAAAAGATGTAATCGGCGTGATACAGCGTTACCGTGTGCTTATTGTAGTATACATGTACATTTATAAAATACATTGTAACAATGTCGTACATATAGCCGTTGTAATGTATTCTTATACCATAACGTTTTGTATTTATTTAGCTATGATGACCAAAATAACCTGCTGAAAACATGGTTTTTATTTGTTTGTTGACCATTTTCCCCGGCTTTTGCAACGGCAAGCCAAAATAAAATGAAATGGTCGATGGACCATGTGCTCACCTGGTTGGACATGTTGTGACAGTGTTGTGACAGATGAAGGTACATATCAGTCATGAGCAATCTGGGTCAAGTCATTCCCGGGTTACAGAACTTTGATGATTTTTGGTTTATGCCACCTGGCGGCAATATTGGATGTCCGATCGGGCCAAAACTTCACATGCACATAAAGGTCATCCGGGAGGGAACCACGTAGCGCCTTTGAGTGCTCTTGGTCAAGTCGTTCCCGAGTTATAGCACTTTGATGATTTTCGGTTTACGCCACCTGGTGGCCATATTGGATGTCCGATCGGGCCAAAACTTTACGTGCACGCATAGATTATCTAGAGGGAGCCACGTATCGAATTTGAGCAGTCTAGGTCAAGTCATTCCTGAGTTATAGCACTTTGATGATGTTCGGGTTATGCCACCTGACGGCGATATTGGAAGTCAAATCAGGCCGAAATTTGACGTGCACGTAAAGGTGCCTCTCCACATGAGGGCTTTTCGTTCGTTCACGTCAGCTTTAAGGTGCCATAGGTCATCTGACCTAGGGGTATATATGTTCCAAGTTTCAGATCAATAGCCCCAGCGGTTACGAAACGTGCCCTGCTAACGGACAACGACGGACACCGCGTGACGACAAAAGCTCACAGGTGAGCTAAAAATGAGCCCGTTTTAATGTCCTGATATTGTAGGGTAATATCAATGTTTAAATGACATTTTATATTTTAATTCTGATGATATATTGTTCTGTTCTGATTATATAATTCAAGTCCTGACATGATAATTTGAGTCATGACATATTTTCCGCTTTGACAAGCCCATCCCGAGGTAATCAGTAGTTCTAAAATGCTCGCTCCCTCCATATGTGGTGACAACGTCCGATATTCTAAGGATGCGGCCTAAACTGTACATCAAAGTCGAGGACTAGGGAACTGACCCAGGAAAATTGATCATGATGAGGTGAAGTGCAATTCGATTTACTCAGGCAGAAGTTAGCCTGCCAGCAACACGATAAAATAGTCATTATCACGATGTTGTTGTTTCCACTATTACATTGCAATTAGAACCAATTCGCCGCCGAGCCGAAATGGGAATATCGGGCGCCGGTAGCCGTTTCATCAAATCAATCCAATACGGCATTCCCCTTATTGTCGTATTCATCCGGGGCCGGTGAAACATTTTTCACTGCCTCCCGTTTGCCAATGCCCCCCCCCCC
>NMRB01000873.1:202302-261036 GCA_002633025.1 Notospermus geniculatus
AAGGATCCATGTACGTTTTGAAAAACGGTATATTGTCGGTTATCCCTTATTTTGGGGAGGATTCGGCACTTTTGAATTGCTGAGACAGTCGCGTCAGGTCCCTGTGATCACTGGCATGACTGGCACTTGATTCAACTTATGATGTACAGCCATTTACCATGTTTACTGTGGTTTGCCTCTGACCAGTCATGCCAGTACTTATCACATCCATCCTTGTCCACAGCTGTTCCAGTCTTCTTTATACAGGCAGGACAAACGTCAATCAATATTTCAATTCTATTGACAGGATGACTTGTGTGGCAGCCACCGCATCCCAATCTCGTACCCAGAGTTCAATGCCACATTGGCGGTCGCGTCACTAACCCCTGGCATCAGCTTTGGATTTAACGCACGTGATTGGTTGACGGGAAACCGTCAAATATATCCAAGATTATACCCAAAGAAATTTTCAAAATATTTTGGATCAAACCAGAAGGTTATCTATATCCAGGTTTGATGATTTTTTGTAAAAAGATTTTTAAAAAGCACAAGTTAGTATAATTTCAAATTGATTATTTTGACTCGTGCTGCCACCTATACTTAGTCCAAGATTCCTGGATTATCAACCGAAGCTGACTAATTCCAGGGGTTAGTGAGCGAGTGGTCCGAGGTTGTCTGAGCGAACTATACCCCTGGGGACGAGGTTGACATTAACGCTGGAAAGGGCTAGACCGGCACTACTTATGCACAGTGCAAATGCATTGTCAAGGCGGATGAATTTCTGACCGTTGCACAAGCAATTGCGTAGGGATTCGAAGAGTTCATGCTTTGTTCCTTAATAAAACATTGAATACCCAACGGAATGTTAAAATAGTAGTAGTTTTACAAGTACTGGAACAAATTCTAATTTTTGGTATCAAATACATTGTACATGTAATTTGTAAAATCGACGAACACAAGAGCCTTGTGCAGGGTTCCAGCCCTTTTCAGAGGTCTTAGCCGAGGAACGATGGTGGCGACCTCTTCAGATTGACCGCATCCCTGACCAGAATGAAGAAAAGGTCCAGGGACCATGTATTTAGCTGGATGTAGGCCTAACAGTAACAGAGGAACGAATGATAAACGCTAATTCAAAACGTTCCTGGGTCATAATATCATGTTGAAAATTCTCCATGCGCATACAATATGTGAAATGGATCTAGATACAAATTCAAACCACGTTATAACATTCTAGTTGCTATTTTCTGTGAGGTACATGTATACTGACAAAAGTCCATTTTTTCAAAATGGCCGACGACTGGCAGCGTTATTTATGTTCGATAGGGCCAAAATTTGCTGCGCCTCTAGTACATTTGTACAGCGAGAAGGATGTGAAAGTACCTATCACGTCGCCTGCTGTGTCGATAATAGTCAAAACAAATATTGTGGTGTTGCCAACAGCAATTACGAATTAGCGACGTTTCCAAAACAAATACAATGTAATATATTAACTGTTGACATCTGCAAGCAACACAGCACATTCAGTTGAAAATGAAGTTTTAATTAAATACCAAGCAGAAAAAGTCAGTTTATCCGTGGCGCCGAGTATTTACGTAATAGAATGGATCAATTCCTCTGATGCTAATAGGAGCTGTCAGCGAGTTGACCACTAGGGCCCATATTTTCAAAGCTATTTTAACGCTAAAATGCATTTTAGTCCAGCATTTGCATGCCTATAAGCATGCAAGTGCTGGGCTAAAATGCATTTTAGCGTTAAAATAGCTTTGAAAATATGGGCCTAGGTGTCACTACGGCCCAATTCAATGCATGTAGCGGACCCTTTCATTCTTGACCGAGCACCACTCACGTGGATTTTCCAGTGTATTGGTCCGCTAGAACTTTGCTACCATCTTTTGGCAATGTATGCGCGGCTGACTGCTCCTATTGATGCTGTGTGGTGTACAGAATCATTGCGATTTAATCCCCCATGATGATTGCGGGATCGGAACCTCTAATGTTCGTCGGCCCTACGCTCTCTCCTAGTCTCAGGACTGAAGCTAGCTCCTGGCGGACTTCCTGTGGGTGGAGTATTCAGTGATGATGATACTTTGTTTCAATACTGAAAGGCGTGGTTCATGGTTTAGATCTTCGCTGTTCACACACCGCGCCCACCTTTACTCTGCGTCACGGTGTGTCACAGATTTCGCATTGATGTTATCAAAAAGCTTTGCTCGTATCGAGATTGTGCTTTGAAAATAGGCCTTGGCTGACACACCTTGGTTAGCTTCTTCTGACGGCGGGCAAAGCACCCTTTTTGCATTTGTAACAGTATTGCCCAATTATACATTACACGAGTAAAATACCCTAGATTAAAAATTTAACAATAGAACATTCTAGAGGACGGTTTTTAATAGAGACACGTTTTCCTGTCACACCACCTGTGTAATTCATTAACACAAAACCATGTCGGCTACATATATATATATGTAAGTCGCTATAAGTTGAACCAGCTGTATTTTACAGCAACGCCCCAGATTCAATATCCGGATGTTGGGTGCCACGCCATCCGCCGGAGTATGGCAATTCCTTTGCGTATCATTAAATAACACCGATCGATCAGTAATAGACCATACACTGGCTCTGTGAAGTAACCAATGGCGACGAGTAAACACTTGCTCAGAAAACAGGACGTATAAATTGCTGCTCTATCTCCCTGTATCTCTAACGACACTTGGCGGGCGTCATGCGTCCTCAGATTCAAGTCATTAGGGAGGTTTAGAAATCAAACGATAAACGTAAACGTTAACGACAACCTTATTTTTGTACCGAAAATGCAATATGTATAAAATCTGGTTAATGTGCAGTATGAAAAATAACGTTGTCGTAAATATTACGTTTATCGTTTGATTTCTAAACCTCCGTATTATTTCACTCGGCTCTGTTGCCTCCTTTTGAGGAGAGTGTGAAGCGTTTTGAGAGGACGGCGGGATGAGAGTATGATCCGAAGAGTATCCTCGCACTGCTATTTCATTTCCATTGTTTATATTATTCGTAGGCCTATACTTAAATTATTTTTGTGTTCCAGAACGAATGATGGATAAGCGTCAGGAGTATCAATCGGAAAATGCCCCGCCTCAGCCCAACTACGGACAGCCACAAGCCAACAGCGGACAGTGGCAACAACCTGCTTACGGGCAACAACCTACTGTCTACGCGCAACCACAGCCGATGTACACGGGCCAAGTACAGTATGCCCAACAACCAAATTTCGTGGTGGTGAATCAGGTGCAGCCTCCCGTCCAGACCAACTGGGCCATGCCACGAGCAAAGGCGCCTGGAATCATTTTGATCATATGTGGCGTCTTTAACCTCCTCGTCTTCATTGGCATTTTCGCCGTATGGCGTGCATTCTACGCAGATATCCTAGTAGCCGCCATACTCTATTTGGTAACAGGAATACTGGCAACTATCGGTGGATTCAAGAAAGTTCTGTCAGATCAGGGAATTCCAATCAGCTGCATCGTGATGGCGACCATAACACTAGTTGCGGCATTCGTCCAGGTAAAGGTTGATTTTTTAGAGACCCCCCCCCCCGAAACCCCAACGCAGAGAAACAGCGAGTCTGTTCCAAACAATGGAAGTCACACAGAAAAACGGCCACACTGAAAAAGGTTACACTTGCACCGAACAACGATCTCCATGCCGCACAATCATACTACAACGTACTAATTTCCCCAAGTTTGAGTGTCGTCTTTGTCTTTTTCTAGGTTATTATCCGCGGCCTGGGAGTTACTCTTGGCCAGANACCGCCTCAACTCGGTAATCACGTGATCTACTACGCCACGAAAGTAAATCCTAAGAAAATAGCGATATGAGGCTTATTTCTTGCAGACTTTGCCAATAATTGACGGATTTGTCATTTCTGATGAGAAATTGTCACAGACATGACATTGTTGAGAAGAAAAGTATGCTATTTGGGTTTTCACCTCGGCAGCTAACTGTCACTGTGCTGTAACTGGTAACGTAGTGTAAACGTATGTGACGACGCACCAACTAGCTGCCAGTGGCTAACATGACATGTACAGCATATCTCACACAAAATAGGCCTATGTATGTCATAATCATGACGGATAATGCGATGCTCACACACGGAGACATCCTGGGTAGGCCTATAATTGACGAAATTCTGCAATTTTTAAACCCGAAGCGAGGAATTCCCGCCATCTTGAAAATGCAACAAGTAGTCCCAAAATTTCCCATGACGCGTTGCGCGCGCGGTGACAGGTCAGTGCGAGGTAGGAGCGCTACCTGTCGTGACAATGACGACGATGTTGGAACCGCCGCCTCATGGGGCACCGTAGATTGGTTGCAGATCTCACCGCTAGGGCAAATGTAATGATCGCATGTAATGATCGCAAATTTCCGTAACAACTCGCATTTCCCCGCCCAGTGGACAGATAAGCAGTTCGCCTCAGGTCGTTCCGAATGTAATGATCGGTTTAACAACCGCCATCTTGTTCCAGGTCTTCGCTGGTCAATCCTATCTTTCTCTTTCAGATCGTACTGGCGTTTAGTGCTATCCTCCTCATAACGGCCTTGCTTGCCTTCGCAATAAATATTGCTCTGATCGTACTAGGCAGCAAGGCTGTTTGCTCTTGCTGCGGGGGACCTCAGCAGTCAGGTGGGGTGATAATACAACAACCGCAGATGCAGCAGTATCCAGCCCAGATGCAGCAGCCGCCAGCCTGAATGCAGCAACCTCCAACACCAGTGCCACACATCCTGAGAACATCAGGGGTTTTAGCGCTCGCTCCCTTGGCTCATCGCAAACAAACCTCTGATGACATTGGTTGATTCTGGTGAAGTACAGGGCGCAGAAAGAAACGCGCCCAATCAGCGAACGCCATTCTGCGTGCGGTGACTAAGGGAGCGAGCCCTAAGAACCACTGATGTTCTCAGGATGGTGCCAAACGTGGCTTGAAAACATAATGAAAGGACAGACATGAAAATTAAAACTGTCGAAAATTTGTTAGAAGGAATGTATTATTGAAAATGGCAGCATGCTTAACGCGTAGTGATACATACATGTATTTCTGTCAGCCGGTGTCTATGGCATGATAGTCGTTGCAATATTCAATACTACAGAATAGTTTTGTTCCAAAAATATATTCATTCATGAATGGTAAATATTCATGAATGAATGAAAAAATTTCATGAACAAACATTTTTTCATGAATGAATATTTTTCATTCATGAATGAATATTTACCATTCACGAATGAATATTTACCATTCATGAATGAATATTTACCATTCATGAATGAATATATTTTTGGAACAAAAATATTCTGTAGTATTGAATATTGCAACGACTATCATCCCATAGGTGTCGGTGGTACATATACGTTCAAGTTCAACGGTTTTATGAACAATCTCCACAAGACTTTGTAAATCATGAATATCTGTCAGTTCTTGACTTGTGTAGCCCAATGCCTCCTAAATCTTGCCGAGCGATTTCCACATCGTTGTGTTCATTCATGCTAAGGTTTTTTTTTCTAAGCACATTGTTAGAGTAAAAGAAGACACACCGGCATTGAATGTACTTTGGCAGTACGTTGTCCAAGAAACGGTGTTGTTGTTTTTTTGCTTTTTCTGCATTAGATCATTAACTGCCCACTTCATTGATTCAAGGTATAGTTTTTTTTATTTATACGTGTACATGTATATGTATTGATGGTGTTCTAATGAAGATAGATGAATGTAGGCCAGGTAAAATATAGGAACCCAGCGGCTAGATTGGTACCCGGGCGATCCTCCGCTTGGTGGGTTAAAAACACCCAGCGGAGGATGGTGGTATACCCTACGGCCGTTTACACCGAATCCGCCCAGCATTTACTGTGCAACTGTCCAATTATTTTTGCTAATTTGTATATCTGTGTGCTATACAACATTTTTTATGATGACACTGTGACTCTGCCATTCCCCATTGGTGGCGGTCGTTTCCTATCTATTTTTGCTCCTATTTATACAAATCTTGAGGTATTCATCGTAAGGTTACCAATTAATGGTCTGCACCATCATTGAATGAAAAACATCAAGGCAATAGGAGCGCGTATTGCTAAAAGATGGCAGCAAAGTTCTAGCGAACCAATACACGGGGAAAATCCGCGTGATTGGTGCTCGATCAAGAATGAATGGGTCCACTATATGCATTGAATTGGGCCGAGGTGACACTTATTGGTCAACTCGCTGACAGCTCCTATTCGAATCTGACTGTCCATAGTTCCCATTCACTTCGTCTACTGTGATTGGTCAGATTCAATGAAATAGTGTTGAGAAATTAATTCGAATATATTTTATATTCGAATTAATGTCTTAGTCAACACTAATTCATTACCGTCCAAATTCTCATTTATTGACTGATATCGCACAGAACACCCGATAGTGCTACCGGCGCCTATCGGCAGTCATAGTTATAACCAAAAATAGATACATGTACTGTACATGTAGTGTATCTACAGTATTTTTGTTATCGATAAGGCACCGAATGCACTAACGAACTTTCTGTGCGCGGTCGGCTCTGATTCTCATGGCTAACAAGCCGGTACAGTTTTCTATCGAAAGTTTGCTGTCAGACATGTAGTCAATTAATGCTAAACATGAGAAAATTCTTTGGTTACTCTATCTACATTTATTTTAGAAACACAACGTTTCAACCAGTGTACCCTGGCCGTAGTCCTGTGTACAAGTGAATAGCACATGTACACTCCTTTCGCAGTGTCTTCTCACTCGTACCTATCGTTCATAGACACTGCTTACAATGGCCCGATCCCCGCCGATTTACCGCATGGTGGCAGCACTAGTCAGCGGCCAAATAGCGCGGGAAACAGCGCCGGCGTTGCTCCCAGCTTCGGCCTGTTTAACAAGATCAATCACTACAAACAGAATAATCTCGTATAGAGCGCCGTTATCCACTTCTTTAGCGATGTTTCAAAACAAAAAAGGCACGAGCTAAACACTGAAAAGTGCAAAGTGACACTGCATACTGGACACGGCGGGGGGCAGCCATTGCTGTTGTTGTAGACTAGTCGTGCTACGTCATAATGCAACTGTCCCATATAAAATGCTTTCCGACGAGTGACCAGTCTGCCGTGGTTGTCAAGGACGCTGACAGTGAACCAATCAGAAAATGTTTCATGTATTTCGTTAGTTACGCAAACGCCCTCTAGTGGTAAATCGGCGGGGATCGGGCCATTGTAAGCAGTGTCTATGAACGATAGGTACGAGTGAGAAGACACTGCGAAAGGAGTGTAAGCACATGAGGAGAGGAAGCATAAATACCACACTGTTTCTTTAAGCATTAGGCAAACATTTAGAAACATGTGCTATTCACTTGTACACAGGACTACGGCCAGCGTACACTGGTTGAAACGTTGTGTTTCTAAAATAAATGTAGATAGAGTAACCAAAGAATTTTCTCATGTTTAGTTTCACCTATCTAAAATGTCACTCAAAGAACTCAATTAATGCTGTCAGACAGTAACTGTCACTAGCTGAACAACTTCCACGGGACGGGGTAGTCTTTGGACAGTTACTATCTGACAGCAAACTTTCGACAGAAAACTGTCAGGTGGAGCCATGACGTCATGTTGGAGCAGTGGCGGATCCAAGGGGGGCGTGCCCGGCGCACGCCCCCCCCCCCGTTCAGCCGCCGAGGAGCAAACATTTTGGAAGACATATAATCAGACCCCTGATTTTCAGTAAAAAGAAAGTTCAATTTGGCCTGCCCAGGTGCCAGGAAATCGCGTTTCCGGCACTTTTACCCACAAATTTTCGGTTCTTCGCGCCTTTGGGGCTCAGGGAATGGGGGTTGCCCATCCGCCACTCTGTGGGAGAACTAGTAGACCACCATCTTAGTTGGAAAGGTCAATATCATTATTGGCTCTGGAGACAACTTTTTATAAGTACGTAGTACTTAATACTTACATATAAGTCTATCGTTTACCATAATGTATTTTCATATTTTGGGCTAGATTATTTTTATTACCCGGGACCGGCCACTCAACGGTTTTGGTTTGTTATTCGATGTTATGTCTCACCAATAGTTAAATTAAAATGGCTATACATGTAGATGCATTCTCCTCAAACGATTTAGTACTGTTTTTGTTCTTTTTCGTGCTGTCAACTTTTTCGCTATCCATATTTGTATCCTTCTCCAATCTTTTACAGAAGACTCTGAAGTATGACTCTCCGCCGCCCGACGAGATTTGACGTCCCAACATGCATACACATCTTCCTCATATCACCAGTGTTGGAGATCTAAACAAAGATCTACCAAGCCTTGACATTTCAATCAAACCTAAGCATCCAGTCTTGTTAAGAAATGCTGTTTTGACTGTTGGCAGATGAACTCCCGCTGTTTTTCTCCAGATTAGTGGTTTCGGCTGCGCCTTTTCTTCCAATCTCAAAAATACTCATATTTCACCAACTCGTTACGTGTTACGCGTGACTAAAAACTGTATTTTGCGGGGCAATCAATAACGCCCTTCATTTCGTATGCCTGCAACGGTAGACCTTGTCGTATTATAATACCATATAGCCTGTACCATCATCGGAGTCATCGACCGAATTTTCTCGAGAACGGGCTGTTAAATTGGTGGAGTGTTCGACGGTTGGATTCGGTGATTTTTCGGCGTATTTTTCTCCTCTGTTACAATAAGGCTGGACCGACAAAGGTAAGGATGATCGTAGTGAGGTGACGTGGAAGAACATTATGCTACGGAACATCATTGTTGCCTGTAATCGAATGTTTTCGTCGTTTGGACGCACTTCCATGTCTGAGAGCTCGTTCAACAATCAGGCTCAACTCACCGCCCCGTTTTTTTTTGGGGGGGGGGGGTGCCAGTCGGACAAGAGACGCTAGGCCGTGTTCGGGTGCCAGCATCACTGGCCCTTATTCATCCAGCCCGCCTGCCGAAAGCTTCATGTTTATTTCCATTTGGTAGCCCACTATCATTGCTCTGTCTCAATGAAGGCGCAGCCTTATCAACTATTTGGTTGTGATCCATGTGTGATCAGTCGTAGGCTTCCCCGTCTTCAGAGATAGAAGTGTGAACTATAGGCCTAGATACTTTCTAGAGTACAGGCTATACCATCACTGGCACTTGGATTCAACACGAAATGCACGCCCAATACATAGCCTGCCAAAAATACTTATCACATACCTCCAAAACCCACAGCTGTTCCATTCTTCTATATACATGTAGGCCTACGCCCGCAGTAACGTTTGCTCCTCAATCGCAATCAATATGCCTATTTCACCTCTAGGCCTATTGCATGATGATGTGTTGCTTGCACCGCATCCGAGATTGAAAAAAGGAGAGCTATCAGGGAGTAAGAAATAAAAGTGGAAAATAAGAAGTGGGAAATTTTTGAATTTTTGCGTGAATTTTTTCAATTTCTCAAAATGGACGAAAATTTTTTCCCATTTTGAGAAATTTTCTTGAAATGACATGACATTTCGTCTGATTTTTCGGGCGATATTAATAATAGAATGATAATCATTGGTGTCTTTGCCTATATGTGTTTTATTAAACAGGGCCGTATTTAACTTTTTGTCCAGGGGGCATGCAGGAGCCTCTCGGGGGGGGGGGGGGNAGAAGACCTCTTTTTGCCGTTTTTGCCGCATGAACATCACGTTTTTTGGTTGGCTCAGGGAGGGGGCAACTGCCCCCTCGCCCCCTTTAAATACGGCCCTGTTTAATCAACTTGGTTTTGTTGATTCCTTTACACAATGATGACTATCGTTTTTGCCGCTCACACAATAGAGGAGTAGGCCTACTGGACAACGTTTTTTTTACAATTTGGCTACACCACATGCAGGAAGGACCATACAGTCTTCTCGTGGCATCTTTCTGTTACCACATCCCGTACATAGGCCCTACGTTCCCGTGTGGTTTCTGGTCGCGAAGATCGAGGAGACTTCAGCGGGCAGTTACTTGAGTAGGCTTAGAAACATTGCGGGAAGAGTGCGTTCAATATTATTATTGAAATGTACAGGGTCCCTAATAGATTTGTATGGAGCTGGAAGGAAGTGCAATGATGTGATTTTTTTCACCCCCCCCCAGCAGGTTGATAGGGCACTATATATACAGCACAGGGGCCTGATTCACAAAGCCCTGATAGCGTACGTATGATCTTAGCACTGCCCGTATCTATTGTCATCAACTCGACGAATAATAAATTCGGGCAGTGCTAAGATCATAGGTACGCTATCAGGGCTTTGTGAATCAAGCCCCAGGGCCAATATTCATAAAACTACTTAAGTCTAAGTGTGACACTTATCCTTTGTTCAACACAAAGGATAAGTATCACACTTTGACTTAAGTATGTTTATGAATATGGACCCAGATAACAACCCAGGCATGTACGCTGACACATGACCGTGTTTGTCTGTGTTAACTTTCGCACCGTGTTTGTCTGTGTTAACTTTCGCAGGGTTAATGCATTGAAAAGTGATATAACCGGCTGTGTTGAATGGGCATCAGTGTCAAGTGTCACTTGAAAAGTCGAAACGAGAATGTTGTCGAGAGAAATACAAACTAAATATCAATGGGAATATTTAGAGGGCAGCACGCCGAAACAAGGTCCTTCACTAATGGACGCCTTGGGGGGAAATTGACAATGGCTGATATTTATAAAAGCTAGCAAATGCTTTTACTTAAATTTTTGTAGTACATTTACATTTGACATTGCTGTGCAAATCTTAAGTAAAAGCATTTGCTAACTTTTATGAATACCAGCCAATGGACACCTGCGACGTGGCATCAGCTGAATAAAGTTTCAATCGAATTTCTGTTTATCCATTGGTGTTTCAGAAAAATAGGCCTAATCTGCCACACCTTGGTCACCTTTTCCTGATAGTGGCTAGACGAAAGTATTCTTTTTGTGTGTTTCAGAACGAATTATGGACAAACGTCAGGAGTATCAGTCGGAAAATGTCCCGCCTCAGCCCAACTACGGACAGCCACAAGCCAACAGCGGACAGTGGCAACCACCTGCATACGGGCAACAAGCTCCTGTCTATGGACAACCACAGCCGATGTACGCGGGCCAAGTACAGTATGCACAACCAAATGTCGTGGTGGTGAACCAGGTGCAGCCTCCCGTCCAGACCAACTGTGCCATGCCGCAAGCTAAGGTGCCTGCAATCCTTTTGATCATCTGCGCCATCCTGAACTTCCTCTTTTTCATTGGCGTTGTAGTCGTTTATCGCTTCGCCACAGACATCCTAGCAGCTGCCATACTCTACTGTGCGACTGGAGTACTGGCAGCTATCGGTGGATTCAAGAAAGATCTGTCAAGCCAGGGAATTGCAATCAGTTGTATCGTCATGGCGACCTTAGCACTAATTGCGGCATTCTTCCAGGTAAAGGTCGATTTGTTCAAGGATGCAGCATGGATTTGGCAAAAATGATAACGTAATGTTCAAAAAGTACCTATATTTGTTGAAAAGCCACAGAAAAACAGAGCTCTGCAACAATTGTCCAGTGCGTTAAGATGGTGAAAGCACTCCTTTGTTCGGGTTTGAACCCCGTAATAACATCAGGAACGTCCGTTGAGTAACGCTTGTGACATTTTTCATGATACCGCTTATAAAACTTCCCCAGTTTTGATTGACCGTCTTTTTCATTTGTGCAGATTATCATCCGCGGTTTGGGAGTTGGCGTTGGTCAGAGTTTCATGGCTCGCGGTCGGAGTTCGGTTGGCGAGGTAAGTGTTATAATAGTCATGCCGCAGCCAGCCTACACGTTTTGTCAACCTCCTACCCAGGGGTTGGTGCGCTCCTGGGCTGTGGGTTGCCGCTTACCAACCCCTGGTGTCACATCTGAATTCCGGCATGTGATTGGCCGTCCATTAGTGAGCGAGGTCCGAGGTTGTCTGAGCGAACAAAACCCCTGGGGACGAGTTTGACGTTTTGTGTCGTTTGTCGTTTCTGCTCGTGATATGTGGACGATCATCGCCCAAACCGCTTGGGCGAGACAATACCACTCCATGGAGGTATTATTAGGCCTAATAAGCTTAATAATGGTAATCCATGACCACACAAACTGTTGTGCCAATCATGCCAAGTGAGTCTTTCCTTTTACCAACTCCAGGTCGTACTGGTGTTGAGTGTTATCCTCCTCCTAACGGCCTTACTAGCTTTTGCAATAAATATTGCACTGATCGCAATAGCCAGCAAGGTTGTTTGCTCTTGCTGCGGCGGAGGACCTCAGCAGTCAGGTGGGGTGATAGTTCAACAAACCCCCGCCATGTGGACACAGCAACAACCCCAGATGCAGCAGCCAGCAGTCTAGAAGCAGCAGCCGCCAGCTCAGATGCAGGAGCCACCAGCCCAGATGCAGTGCAGCAATCCCGACCAATTCACATGGCTTAAATGACAGCATGGCTTTGGGAAGTGATATGTAAATGTACATGTACGTACATACATGTATTTCTAAGCCGATATCGCTTGCACTTTCTGTACAGTAGTTTCTCGAGCGATTTCCACAGACGGTAGGGAAAATGATGTCTTGACCTATCACAAGCATTGCCTTCTTCACTCATGACAAGCTGTTTCATACGAAAGCCGAGAAGGCACATTCAATCTTCGAGCTTNGAGTAACGCTTGTGACATTTTTCATGATGCCGCATATAAAACTTCCCCAGTTTTGATTGACCGTCTTTTTCATTTGTGCAGATTATCATCCGCGGTTTGAGAGTTGGCGTTGGTCAGAGTTTGATGGCTCGCGGTCAGAGTTCGACTGGCGAGGTAAGTATTATAGTCATGCCGTAGACTAGTACCTGGTCCTACCGATGGTGTCGCTTTTGAATGGTAGGACCAGTCGTGGCCGCCATTTGTGGAGGAATTCTGACAGTGACGTCACTTGAAAATTTTATGTAAATTATGTAAATTTATTCAATTCTCAATGCGGCTGACGTACCAGAATGCAGTAGAAGGTGACCGACCTTTGACCCAGGAAATTCACCAATCACGCCGGGGGGTTTTCCATGTTAAAAATAGAAAATCTATCAACATAATACTTCACATACTTACCACCTGCGCCAGCACCGACCAATCAGAGGCACGAAGGCGGTAGGCACGCCCGGTCCTAACATGCAAAAGTCCGATGTAAAATAGTTAGGATCGGGTACCAGTCTAGTCATGCCGCAGCCAGCCTAGACGTTTTGTCAATCTCGTACCCAGGGGTTGGTGCGCTCCTGGGCTGTGGGTTGCCGCTTACCAACCCCTGGTGTCATATCTGAATTCCGGCATGTGATTGGTCGTCCATTAGTGAGCGAGTGGTCCGAGGTTGTCTGAGCGAACAAAACCCCTGGGGACGAGTTTGACGTTTTGTGTCGTTTGTCGTTTCTGCTCGTGATACGACGATGACGAAACCGCGGTGGTGGTGCAGTGAGGAAAACCAATGTAAATCTATCCTGACCAAATCTGGTCCTAATAGCATCGCTGACTAGCTCGCACGCACGAATTAGTAGAATTGCTGAGAGGACCGGGTTTCTTCAGGATGAGGGGTGAGATACGTAAAACTAGTATTAAATTAACGAGGAACATGTTGCCAAGTGGTGGCAGCATCCGTAGCAGTCCTGAATAAATACGTGACGCCATGGAAAGCGCGCGATAATAGCGCGGGAATTACAGGGCCGTTTCGACGACAAGCCAAAAAACCACATTCAGATTCGATCCGATTGGATCCGATCGACCCGCATCGGGTCTCATTTGCGTTTAGACGAGATTTGAATGTGGTCGTATGTGGTCCAATGTGAATTCGGCACCTTTTAAATCCACATTGCACAGCATTGGCCAAGATTCAGATTCGGGGATTCGATCGGATCGCATGTGGATTTTTGCCCCTCGTCTAAACGGCCTATGGTCTGTGGACGATCATCGCCCAAACCGCTTGGGCGAGACAATACCACTCCATGGAGGTATTATTAGGCCTAATAAGCTTAATAATGGTAATCTTAATGATACCTCCATGACCACACAAACTGTTGTGCCAATCATGCCAAGTGGGCTTTTCCTTTTACCAACTCCAGGTCGTACTGGTGTTGAGTGTTATCCTCCTCCTAACGGCCTTACTAGCTTTTGCAATAAATATTGCACTGATCNACCCCCCCCCCCAATCCGCCCGACGGACCATCACTTACATAGCCTGCCCTCTGGCAGAAGAGGTGTAAACTAAACTTTAACTGAAGGTAAATTTGTCATGCTGAAAAATCCTGCTGGTTACAGATGGAACATTTTTTTAAAATCCGCAGGTCCTAATGGGTTAAAAAAAAGTTTCCAAGATGAAGTGAATGTTAGCAACCTACCGCTTTTTCCTCCTGTGAGAGAGAATTCCACTTTTCTGCTAGTAATCTGCTGAGTTCATGCTGGTCTACATCAGTTCCATGCTCCTAGAAAGAGAATACCATTTAGGTGGGTTGTCTTTGTAAGTAAGTCTGTCAAAATCATCTTATCTCAGCAGCATTCAGAGCACAGTGGAGAATACTTGTACTTCACATGGGCGTCACCAGCTTTTCTAAAGCGGGGTGGGATTTCTTAAAGGTGGAATGTAGCCCCGCCAGCTCGCGCCAAGGGAGGAAGGAAGGCCCTCGCCTTGATGGGGAGTCTGGGGGCTTCCCCCAGGAAAATTTGAAAATCTACATGTAGATGCTCTGAGATGCATTCTGCGGCATTTTGCAATCGGCCCTGTCCTCCTTACGTGTTAAGCTGCTTTGAATGTGAGGGCACTGTTCGCCAAATGGGGGGCGTTCGGACCCCCTGACCCCCTGGTGACGCCCATGCTTCACGGCATAAATATTGTTTGAAGGTTTCTGCCTCATCAATGTCTTAATTGCATATCCTGTGTTCACAGTAGAATTCGGTATCAACTGCCAGAAATGAACTCACCTTTTTAAATTCTTCTCTAACCTCATCTTTATGTTGATCAGAGAACATCACAAACACATGGACAGGTTTTCGTGGTAAAACAGGTGAATTCAAAGCCAGTTCTTTCTCATACTTTATCTCAAATTTCGTCTTTTTCGGTGAGAGGGCCGATGCTGTGTTCCCTTCATCCACATGACCATCAGAAAATGGACGGTCTCCATTTTCACCCCCAAGGACACCAGCACCAGTTGCAAGATCAAGAAGAGGCTGTCCAAGAAGCTCTTCCACTGATGGTCCTTCCTGAAAATTATAGGCATATGTACATTGTATATGACATAGTGAAAGTGCTGTGTTGCCTTGCCTAAACTTTTTAAAAGAGGTTCTCTGCAGAAAATTAAGTCCACAAGGCAATTCTTTCACAAACTACATGATTGAAATGTTGTTCATTTGGACATTTAGAGCTGTGATCTCTAAACTTGGCTCATTTTTTGGTTCTTTTGACAATTTGCTCTGGGCTGTAATGTAGGAGAAGTGCAGGAAACACGCTTCACGGTCAAAGACACTCTCCCTCTCTATCCTCTCTTATCTATTTTTGGTGGTGGCTATGTCCAGAATTTGAACCCAGGAGAGCAGAGGCACCAAGCGCTTCTATCTGTATAGATATGTTTCCACTGCAGGGATGTGCTCACGCCGGGCGGCACCGGGCGGGTGCGCCCGGCTCTCTCCCTCCCCGCCCGGCACTCAATCAAAAATCACCCAGTACCGCCCAGCACTCTTTTTACCCATTTTATTGAAATAAATGCAGAATAATTAATGCGTTTGTTGACCACCTTTCTCATTCAGATTTTCACACAGGCACGTCCAAGTAGCCTCATCAGCGTTAATCCTAGCACTGAGTTGTATGTCACAATGTGCCCGACAACAACCTGCCAATAGCACCAGACAAGCATTAAAATATGTTATGGTCGGGCTCTGATTTCAGTGCCAGTAGTCCTCTAATAAAAATTTTACCTAACGTCAGTCAAAAAATGCATACTTTGTCTTGCAATTTCATCATTTGTGCCGCTATTTAGTACTAGTTACAGTTCCGACGAAGCCATCCATCTGCTTCAGCCGGACAGACGATGTTTTGGCGGGAACAAACCCTACATGTGGCTAGTGACTGGGAAGGCCACTTTTATTCAAATATCTGACCTGATGGCCTATTTTACACTGCCTCATCCAATTGGTGAGGGGATACCACGTTGGGATTCCCATGACATCACTGTGGCAACTATATTTGGCACACCATGTGCATGGGAATGGATGTGGTTGCCTGCATAAACTCAACTCATCCCTGGCTCAGTCTGCTGAGATCAGTACAGTCGCATGGTCTTCTGGCGCACTGCCAATGCACATAGCTATTTAAAGGGATGCTAGGCTGGTTAATTTGTGTGGCGAGTCGTTTTCAGTATTGAATATCAGTCACTAGTATATCTTGACTTGGAGTGCCCCAGATCCCGTCGGCAACCGCCCACCACTCTCATTTTTCTGAGCACATCCCTGTACTNTTTCCTAATTTGTGCCAATTTTTCTGTCTTTTGGAATACCACTATGAGAAATGAGGATAAATAAAAGGATTCATGACAGTTAATTATTCGAATTTAGTCAGGTTTGACAATAATTGGTGATTTTGTTCAGTACATGAAATACACTATGCACCACAGGCAGCATATGGGTAAACCATAACGTACCAGGCAATAGCCGTCAATGTCATATCGTAAAAGAAGCTATGCCTGGTCGATATGGTTACCATAACTAAGCTAGGCCTATATTATAGGGTGCCAATAATTCCTCCATCAAAGGGACGGAGTGAGCATGACATTCTTAACTGGCGTTCTCATTTCATGATTTGAGTGCAGATTGGCTACCTAAGCCAAAGGCCTTTTAGTACATAGGCCTACAAAGTCAAAGGCCTACCATGTAGGCCTAGGCCTACCGCACCGGTATGCATGTGCCATGTATATGGTATGCAGCCACAGGGCACAGCACTGACCTGACACTGCATGACTGTGTGTGTGACACTGACAGTGACACTACACACCTGTAGGCCTACACCATACGATGTAGGCCTACCCTCTAGGGCCTACAGCACACACACATACACTGCTGCATGCACTGCACTGCACTGTGTGACACTGATGTGCATGGATGGTCCATACTGTACTGGCTGGGGCCAGCCACCACAGAGCGGCTGGCTACTCAAGCTACCGTACTCTCTTTTTGGCCAACTGCTGAAGCCAGGCACCGTGAAAGTATTTTGACCTGATGTATCTGTTCACATTTCCGCCTCAGTGTGAAATACTTCTTCTGATAGCCACTCTGCCGCGTGATTCCATCAAGGATTTCTTGCAAATATTCTGAGGAATTGTTTTCAGTCGCCATGTCATTGAAGGTCTGCTCAGGTATAGTTTGGTTCCCGAACCCACCGCTAGGGCTATGAGGGTTCGGTATTGGCTTCCCAGCATTTCCTTATATGGCGTTACTATTTTTAGAACTGACATACAGGGTACCTAGATACATCACCACACCAAATTTGAACAATCCAGGACAAATGGCCACGAAACGTGCCACCCGACTATGAAATTTCGAACTTTGACCTTTGCGACCTTGAAAATGACGTCAAATAAAAAAACCCGGGTGATATGTCGTGTATCCTCATAAGATGTACCTACGATAAACATTTGGTGATGATCCGATCAACGGTTAAGGCGAAACAGCACTTTAAAGGTTTTCGGTTTATCCCCCCTGGTGGCCAAGCCAGGAATCAGATCGGACCGAAACTTGGTGTCATAGGTCATCTGACCTAGGTAGTTTGGTTCCCGAACCCACCGCTAGGGCTATGAGGGTTCGGTATTGGCTTCCCAGCATTTCCTTATATGGCGTTACTATTTTTAGAACTGGGGCATCCCTTCCGGTTTACTGTAAACAGACGCACGTGGTTGACAAATGTCACTGAGCGAAACATGTTCAAGGGAGAAGCCTGATGTTTTGGGCCATTACACCTCGAAAAGCAAGTACCACAGACTGCATTGTCTGTGGGAACGCAACCATCGAGAGGCGGAGAAGTTTAATTGATGCAGAGGCCGGTAAAAACGATAAACTTGCTGAATTGTTGGTGAAATTCGGTGACCTGCGTGTTGTAGGCACTGCGTACATGTGCAGAAAATGTAGGGGCAAGCTTGATGCTCTCGAAAAGGCATGCAGTGAATTCAAGGCAAATTGTGTTGCTTCTGCAGCAAGACTCAAACGGTGTGCCAGGTCACCAACAACCCAAACCCCTGAGCAAAAAAAACTACAGCTGCAGCTGGTGCCCAGTGAAACTGCTGCAGCTTCTTCCAGGATTCAGCGTTGCTTGATACCTTCAGCTTCAGCAAATAAGCCATGTGCAGATGAAAAGATGGATGTCATAGTACCAAGCGAATATCCCACCTCTGCCCTTGGCCTTGTGGCTGACCCTGGGGCCAGTCCAATTGTATGGACGGACACATTATTGGTAAGAAAATAAAGTAGTAAACAATTAACCCACTGCCATACCTGTTGTTGTAACAATGTGACTTTAGCCTTTTGATCCCATGTCAAGTACTCCACATTTTAGACATGGCAGAGTGGAACAAGATAACTTGTTATTCACAAAGTGACAATGGGAAGTGAATGATCACCATATTATCACTGTCTCACTCTTCAGGGTTTGCTCATGCATTATTCACTTTTTATTTTAGCTATCCTTCTATATCTGATTATAATCATTGATGCTTTATTACAGCCCCCTGCCACTGCCAGGTCCAATTTAACTTTACAACCAATTTCTGAAGCAGACACAAGCAGCATTGCCAGCTTATCATATGAAAGAGAAAACAATGCAGAATCAGCATTACCTTTATTCATGGTAATAAGTTACATATAGGCAAGAACTACTACTTGTTATAAGCATTTTTGACATAGGCTAATATGAGAATTCCTCTGTCAATCAGGTATTCTAAGGCCTACATGTATAGGCCTTAAAATAGATAAGCGAGCTTATCTATTTTTGCCTATAAGCTTACATGTATATCACATGTTCACCAGTATCAACAATTTCATTGCTCATTTCACAGTGTGGTCCATATCATGAGGCAATTAGGAATATCAGAGCTAGTGTCAGATTGTGATGTAAATATCAGAGCTATCAAAATGTGATCAAAATAGGATTACCCAGTCAAAGCTTTAATCCAAGATATGCTTGATCCAAAGGAAATGAATAAACTTATCAATTGATTGTGATTTCAGCAAAGACTTAACGTTGCCGAAGAGTGTGCCTCGGAGGACAAGCAGTTGGCAACCCCATTGGCACAGATCTCACCACAATTACCTCCACCCATTCTGATGACCAAGTTTGCTGTACTGGATAAAAAGGTAAGACCATTTGTCATGGAAGGGGGGGGAGTAATGTCCATGGAAGCAGATTTTTAATAACATTCTCACCTTCTTTTAGTCTTGGAACAGGTACTCAATGCAATCTGTGAAATTCTTCACTTGTTATTGGCTGAAAATCAAAGTGCCTCATATGTACACTTTCTACTTTAGGTGGATGACAAATCTGTCCAGGGTGCAGAGGAACATAGCTATGGCCGAATGACCAGACCAAAGCCTCCAACGAAAAAGAAGAAAAAGTCAAAGCTGGTCTCATCGGATGATTGTACAAGTATTGATAGTGATTTATCCCCAAGTGAGAAGCTTGAGGATGATGTGGCTGAACAAATTCATGAACTCTCTAAGGAACCAATATCGCAATTCACAGATTTTCTGTGTTCTTTGCCTGAAGTGAGGAAGTATATTGCCCACAGTCTGACAAACGTTGTCGATGAAGAAGCAAAACATGCAGCAAAACGGAAGTCTGGGAGAACATACCTAATGGATAAGGACTTCAAAGCCATGAATAACTTTGACTTTACTGATTCGGTGAAAGAATTTAGGAGTATGTACCCGGAGGTCTTCCAGCTCGTTGTAGCATTAAGTTTGCCACCATCAAGGAGGACTGCTGAGGGACTACAGGGTATCCAGAATAGGCTAGGGACAATCTATGCAATGATCATGCAGTCCAGATGCCATGAACTGAGTCGTTTTCAGAGATTGGTTTCAATATTACTGCTGGATAATGTTTGTGAACAAAAGGTGAGATTCCCATTGTATGTGATCATCATAGTGATGAAAAGCTACAGCTGAACCTCATGGTGAACACATGGTTAACAGCTTCTACGATTATTGATTTGCTGAAGGACTTAAATATAGATACAGAAGACTTCAAAGTTTTGCAAGCGACTTGCCAAAATTATGAAACTGAAATGCTCTCACAGTGACACCGAATATCAGTGAACATAGGTTGCTGAACTCTTTCACTGCCCTGAGTGGAGTCTTCACCAATAAAAAATGAGCATATTCCTTGGGATTCATCTTAACCATGCTATGTTGATAGCTCATTTGAAAGACTCTAGGCCAGCTTTCCATTGCATACGAACATGGCATTGTTTGCATGGTTTGGGTTATTCACAAGGATTTTGTTTTATCTATAAATTTTAATGGAAACACTATAAATGCAGAGAAGTGGTTACCGGTAATTGTTTTTGTCTTATGTCATGTATATACATGTAGGCGTATATCTAATATTCTCAATTTTTTTCCACTAGGTGTTTGATAGATTGCAACCACTAGGATTATGCCTGTCATATGCAAGGAGCCAGTATCTTCTAACGGTGATTGGTGGTCACTTCAACCAAGAGTTAATTGATGCTGTTAGATCTGGCCATCGTTATCGTCTGATTGGAGACAACATCAATTGGAAGGCTGACGTGAAAGACATGAGAATTGGTAGAAAAGGATCCATGCACCACGCATTTGGTTCAGCTGCGCTGCTGCAGTACTGTGAGTTCCCAGAACTTCCAACCATAAAACCTCAAGTTGACCATAGGCAGACAACTGTGTCTGATTACCTGCCGAGTGAGGAGGACTTCACACATCTGAGGAGAGAATATGCAATCCTCATTGCACGTGTTCTAACTGAACTGGTACCAACCTTCCAATTCCTGAAGGATGCAGTGCCCAAGTTCATTGAAGGGGAACATACTGATGACCTTACCCAAAAAACAAAGGTGATTCCACTTCCAATCTTATTCAAAAACGAGCAGGCCTACAAGGATGTTGTCGATATTCTTGCATCCTATGAAGAGACTGTTCAGTCGGTACAGGTAGGAGCAGGGAAGGAGGTGACTGATGACACGAGAGTACATATCGGAGGGGACCAGCTCACCAGAGACAGGTTTTCCGGTGCAAAGAGATGTCGAGCCCATGAAGCAACACCAACAGACAGATTTCAGCATTTGTCACCTATTACATTTGAGCTGTTTCACCTCTGTATCAACTACCTGGAGATGTGTTTCAAACAACTCTACAACAGTGCCAGTAACCAGGACATGGGTACCATGAAATCTTTGATTGATCGAATTTCTAGAAGCAACGTGAAGGATGAAGTTAAGCATGCGTATGATGCAGACAAGGACTTCTGGATCTCCATGGTGAACTCTTACATATGTGAAGCAGCCCTACAGTTCTTTGGAATGGATACAATCTACTCAAATCCAACCAATCATCCATTCCCTGCTGTGTTTGCATCAAAGGAAGAGCAACTCCAATGGATGCTCCAGAACTTTGGGGATCTTGCTGATGAATATGTCTTAGATTATCTGAGGAAGAGAGGGGATCTGTCCGAAAGTAACGTAGAGGGTAAGTATATAAAGTAACACAGCACTGCATTATCATCTTTGCAGCTACATATAGATTGCCTCAAAGGATTGTTTGTTTGCTGCGATCAGTTGGAAAGTATTATTATTCACTGAAGAAAACAGAAAAATGGGGTGTGATTTACTTTTGACTGGTACTGTACACATATTTGTTTTCCTTTCAGTTGAAGGGGAGGTGTTCACAGTTACACTAAGCAACGGGCAACTGATGCAGATTCTCATCAAGGAAAACCCCAAACCAACTCAGAGTGTAGCAGCATGTGACAGAATAAAGAATTATGGGCACCTTGTTTTGGAACTTGGACTGCTGTTCAAGGACGTACTAGATTTGATACATCTTCCAGATCGAAAAAGAGGCTTACGCCTGTTGAAACTGTCCATGGTGTTCATGAAAAGTAACAATAACCTTTCCAAGTATGCACTAGAAATTCTAAGGTTCTTGATTCACCAACAGAGTGCACTTTCAGAACGTGAAGCTACTGAAACCTTTTACGGCTTGTTTGTAAACACTAAGGGCAGAAAGGATTCCCACATTGAGGCAGACCGTCAGATGGAGCACTTAGTCAGGGAGAGCAAAAAGCATCTGAAGCATATGCAATCAAACAAAACTGACACAAACACAATTCTCAAGAAGAGTTGTGCAATTGCAGGCTTAAATGAAATCTCTGACAGTTATGACAAGGTTGTAGGTGTAATTGTGCGAGCCAAAGCTCCATCGCCAGTGCCAGCTGATGAGGATGAACTTAAAATGTTGGAGGACCTGCGCAAAGTTAAACCCTTTCAAAATCAACCTGGTCGGGCCCATCAGGCTTTCCCTGATTCACAGCGAAGTATGATGGACACTTTAGATCTGTTCCACTTCCACAAGTGGATAACAGATCGTATCCCGAAATACGCACTTGAGCTGGGTAACTAAATTGTGCCCATTGAGTCATGTTTTGTCATCAACACTCAGCATGCCAACTAAGTTGTACAATCCTGGGACCAACAGATATGTGTTCTATTTACAGAAATGTCATCTTACAATTAGGTATTTGTTTGGACTTCATAGAAACAGGACCGGAAGTCAATTGTTGACTTATGCAAAGGTTGACTTAGCATGCTTAGTGTAGACTTAGCAGGTTATATTTTGACAAACTGGTATCATTGGAATTAAAAAGGTCAACTGCTGTTGTGTAGAATAAGTGCAATAAATTAATACAATCAATCTATAAAATAAGCTTGGAAGTATACTTTGTTTTCAGTTTTGAAGGAGTCCCTTTCTGTCCTCACTAAAAATGACCAGAGATTTCAATGATGTGAGCATCTGGAGGGACTTCTTCTAAATCAGTCTCAGCTTGCAGATGAGTCCAAACATGGATGGGCGATATGAAGTATTTAGTGTCACTTAAAATTGCGATGAAGTCACCACAGGTAGTGAAGAAGGAATGATAAACAAAAGATCAAAGACAAGAAAATGAACTTCTACTAAGATGAAGTATTTATTCTGAAAATATAAATGGAACAGACAAAGAGATAGAATGAAGTGAGAATCACGTACACCTTTACATTGTATTAATTCGGAACTTGCTCTGAATACTGGCAAATAAAAATCTATAAAGTTACCTACCGGTACAAGAAGAAGTAACATCACCAATGAAACTATAGATGTGAAAAAGGGCTAATGATCCATCCACAGGACACCGAAAACCGTGCCAAAACTCAGAGAAAACTTTTCTAGAGGGAAAAACGCACTTCTGTCTCTTAAACATTATGGATATCAAACATTCATAAGTGATTATGGACAGTGAAAAGCCCCCCTAAGCTGTTCTAGAGAACAACTTATTCCCTTCAAGGAATTTCTAATTTCTAATTAGAAAACCTGCACATTAATTTTATAGGTCAGAATTCATAAGTTTGCAAACTTGTCAACAATCACCAGAATGTTGCCTAGGTAAATGTCCCTGATATATGGATATTTGTCCTTCAACACTGTGTAGTTCACTTCTTCAGCATTGGCACAGAGCTTGGCAATGTTCTGTGCCAATCCAGTGGTCAAATGGGTGAAAAATTCACCTGATATTGAATTTTCTCCCTGAAAGTATTGCTGCAACAAGTCAATGAGGAGTGGGCTTGGTGGGGCAGCAGATGGCATGATTTCACCTGTATCAGACCACAATGCACAATCCGAACAAGTACAATCCTTCTCACACACATCACAGCAGTTGTGTTTTATCTCCATTAAGAAATGTTCACAGCCAAAATGTTCACATAAATATTTCCGCCGACATTCGTTGGTGGTGCACAGTCCTCGCATGTCATCTGTCATGCCTTTCACATTGCTTGCAATATCACTTCGATTGAAGTACATGATGGCTTTGCAAGGGAGACCATCACGCCCACCACGTCCCACTTCCTGGATGTAGGCTGAAAAAGAAGTGTACAATACATGTACAGGGTAGCTTCAGTTAAAGTGTTTTTCACATTGAACTGGCCAAAGGTACTTAGTTGAACTCAGGAATGTGACCAGATCACATTTACCAAGAGGTAGTGGTGTTGCACAACACTGACTTGAAAACAGATTATAGCTCTTTCATGGTGTCAGCCAAAGCTGGTCAGCCATGACACTAGCTACCGAGGGTTGTGTAACATTATTATTTGTGATCATGCCATTACAGTTTAGTGACAAGAGGTCAGCCAAGTACCTTTGGCCAGTTCAATGTGAAAAACACTTTACAGAGAACTCCGCAATAACACTTGTTTTTTTCACAATATCATCCCTATAATCTTGGAGGAATTATAACAGTATAATTCCTCCAAGCTATAATATTGTGCATATATATCTCCCATTTTTAAATCAAAATTATTACTTTGCTTTGAATTATTATTTTTGATTACCGGTATATGAAGATAATACTTCAGAATAAATTGTTGGTTTGGTTACCTCATTCATCTTTTTTTAAATACCTACATCATCTTTTTTTAATACCTACATCATTTTGCTGAGGTAGGACTACATGCTGAGCCAAATTAAAATGGGTTTAAATGTTACTCACTTTCCATAGTAGTTGGCACCCCAACGTGAACTATCCGTCGCACATCAGGTGAATCTGTTCCCATTGAATAGGCTTCTGTCGCAAACAAGAGAACACAACTTCCATCTTCGTCACTGTGGCCAGCCATTGCATTTACAAATTATTATTTTCATTATATAACACTCGAGAATAAATTCAAATGTTGGTTTGGTTACCTCATACATCTTTTTTTAAATACCTACATCAATTTGCTGAGGGAGGACTACATGCTGAGCCAAATTAAAATGGGTTTGAATGTTACTCACTTTCCATAGTAGTTGGCACGCCGATGTGAACTATCCGTCGCACATCAGGTGAATCTGTTCCCATTGAATAGGCTTCTGTCGCAAACAAGAGAACACAACTTCCATCTTCGTCACTGTGGCCAGCCATTGCATTTACAATTTTCTTCTTCATCTAGAAAGATGGAAAAGCTTGATAATCAAATTCTATGCACATGTAATGATCACCTGCGAACCCCATTCTCATGCACAAAAAGCAATGATACATGTAATGTTAAATCATGATTGACTCCTACTATTTAAGAAGACATCTAATTAATAAGTTGTACATTTCTCAAAATGCCTCAGCTACGCTAGTATGAGAAATCATTCTCACCTCATCCGTGCATGCAGCATGGTACTGAGACACCAAGTCTGCAAAATTTGAGTGCACTGTGGCAGCTTCGTATCCAGACCCGCATTCCTTCAGTTTACTGTACACTATTGTTCTTGGAAATTTTTCCCCATGTTTTTCGAGTTCATTGGCCAGTGGTTCGATGACAAAATTGAATGCTGCCTCTGCATCTCTTCTTGGAGGCCTCTCCAACACCACAATCTTTATGTTTGTTCTATCCATGCTTGCCATGACGAATCTAGTGTCTCGCATTACAAGCAGCTTGGCAATTTCTTCTTGTGAAGTTTTGGTAGCTGTAGCTGTCAAGGCCACTACACGAGCATCGGGGAACAGGGAACGCAACTTAGGAAGTTTAAGAAAGTCTGGTCTGAAATCTTGTCCCCACTGAATCACACTATGGGCTTCATCAATGACGATGTGCGATACTCTTGAGTTCCAAGCATCCGACCGGAAAATTTCACATATTTTGGGATCCGTCAGCAGCTCTGGGTGTCCAATAACATACTGGTATTCTGCTTTTATGAACTTGTCTTTTTCTGCACTATGTCCCTTGGCCAAGTCACTCCTTACACGGACTGCTTTTGAGCCATACCTGGGAAATAAATGTTTTAATCATCATCATCATCGTGCAGAGAGCCCTGCATCTAAATGATCCAACATCCACAGACAAGCTTAGTATTCATTTCTATCTGACAACTGCAACTGCAGAATTTTTAGCATGCGTGAGCTGGTCAGAGTGTGTGTGTGTGTGTGGAGGGGGGGGGGACTGAAACCAACACTCCGTCCATTCACATTGGACATTGGTGGCAATTGCATGCAGAGAGATGCAGTGGTCAAGCTGGCAGTTAAGAAAGGAACTACTAGGCCTATAGTAGGCCTACTCATACCGCTTCAGTTGCTCCTCAATGATTGAATTTAGTGGAGAGCAGATAACCACTGCACTGGGCTCCTTCACAGACACACCAGCCATGTACGGCAGCAACTCAAATATCAGGGACTTCCCATATCCAGTCGGCAGAACGGCCATTGTATCGAATGTCAATGCTTCTCTCAAGCATTCAAGCTGTTTAGGCTTGAGATAACTGTAAAGCACATCGCGTGTACAGTTTACTTGGGCAAGAGCCCTCTTTGAAAGTAAAGCAAAGTTGGATTTCAATTCGAATTCGTACAAAAATTCTTCATGTTCTTTGCTCATCATGATGTTGTACATGTTGTATTGCTATCGCATGTCCGCCATTTTGTCTAATGATCACATGATAACAGCGTGGGTTTTGGATATTCTCTCGTGACGTCATTCTGACGTCAGACACCAGAAATCTCGGTGCGGCCAGAAGCCAATACCGAACCCTCATAGCCCTAGCGGTGGGTTCGGGAACCAAACTATGCTCAGGTACTTCGTGACGTCATGGTATCTTTCAAGGCAATTTTGGCTGTTAATTGCAGCGGGAGGGAGGTCTACAGGCGATCACCATTAATACCGGGAAATCTGACAGTATGCCCTTATACTTTGACATTTATATAGGGCCTAACCCTTTGTCGTCTAACAGCCACAACACGCACGTTATCAGACCACAAAGTATTATTATCACAAAACAAACATTCGTGGCAAAAAAGGTTGGGTTAAAAAACAGCGTTTTTACCGAAAAGGAGTTGAAATGGAAACTCTGGGCAGAGCATCTCCGTCTGCGGTATGCTGGGAGTATTAGGGAGGTTTCGCAAGCGCCGGGTTAGGCCATACGACGACGTTTATCTATTGTTTGGGTATACCCACACAATAGATAAACGTCGTCGTAGGGCCTAACCGGGCACTTGCCAGTGCGAAACCTCCCTATTATCGCCATAACGGCAACCAAACTTGGTACTGGGTGGTTCTAGGGCTTAGCAACATAGTGGTGGAAATTCCATTGTTCTGTGGTATTCCTGGGGTAGGCTTAGTTATTTTCGCAATAACTGCACAGATTTCAGTCACACATGGAAGGATGTAATACTAGGGCTAGATCTAAACTACATCTCGACAGCCAGGCTAGGTGATTATAATAATTACCACGGAGACCCCATTTTCTGCAATATGCTTGGGTACCGGTATTTTCACTATAACTGCTCAGGATTCGTTCAAACTTGGTATGGTGGTAAGTTTAGGGCTGCTACACCTGATAATTTACACCGAATCCGCCCAACATTGACTGTAAAACTGTCCAATTTGTATACTGAATTCTACTTGTGATGCAATACAATGATATTTTATGATAACACTGTGCTATTTCGCAGTCTTTATATCTGCTTATGTCTTGAGATTTTCACCATCTACTCTAAGGTTAGGAATCATGGTCTGTACCATCATTGAATGAATTCTGGTTGATGTGTCCAATAGGAGCAGTCAGCCGCGCATATTGCTAACAGATGGCAGCACAGTCTTAGCGGACCAAATGTACAGGAAATCTATTATGATCGCTGCTCGATCGATAATGACTGGGTCCGCTAGATGCATTGAATTGGGCCCTAGTGACACCTAGTGGTCAACTCGCTGACAGCTCCTATTGTGGTGTCATCATGATATTTAATCTTTAAACTGTACATGTACCTGCTCTAGATTCGTTCTTCTAGATATTCATGCTGTAGCTTGCCTAGCCCACAATATAGTCCATACAAAGAATTTATTAATTCTATTCAACATAACTGACCAATGAGTGAGTCTTGCGTTACAGCTCTTTATTTTGCCATGCATATTTAATAGGGTAGGCGGTCATATGGGTGTTCAGTAAAGTAACCTTAGAAGAACGAATCTAGAGTATATACGTAGATTGTGCATGTACATGTATAAACTTTTGGCGAATATATCAGTATCGCACCCTAATCTTGTATTAGCATACTGTAAATTTTCTGATTTTTGCCATATTTTTATATCTGGGGCAATTATAGTGTTTTACTCCAGGGACAGGCCAATTTATTTTCTGTTAACTCCACGTAACAACCGAAGGATCCTCGCATCCGTGGTCTAGATGGTGTAAGTGTAATAACGGTTTATTATTTGTTATTCAATGTTTATGGATGTCTCACCAATAAAGGATTGACTAATCATCACTTCAAACGATTTGGTGGTATTGTTCTTCACTTTTCACTCTGTCAACGTTTTCAGTACGCTAACTCCGTCTTTCTCTGCCTTAGGCATGGCCAATAGCAATTACCTTACCCTACGCCGTTTCTTTTTTTCTGGGCTTTCATACACGTACTTGTATATGTATTAATGGTTCACCACTATTATCATCTACATGAAAACTATTGAAAACCTTTCTGGAAGGGTGTTAATGACAACACTCAAAAGAGAAGAAAGAATTAAGACACTAAGAATCTTAGATGTCCCTGTCGCTTCATCCAGGGTAAAAGGAACTAGCGTTGATTTGGGTTTCACGTGGCTGTTTGCTGGATCTATCATAGGCCATATTGTGTTATTAGGGGGAGTTTAAGAAATCAAACGTTAACTTTAATGCGACAACGTTATTTTTTGTTCCGAAAATACAATGTTGTATTATCTGGTGAATTCGCAGCATGAAAAATAACGTTGTCGTAAAGTTAACGTTTATCGTTTGATTTCTTAAACTCGCTATTGTTGTTTACGGTAGTTGTATAAGCACTTCTACGTATTTACAATGATTGTACCTTCGGCGAGACATGCACTAACCAACAGTACATCAACTGGTTTTCGCCCTTCTTTCATAAAAATTATTTGCGAATATGTATGTCGAGCAGTATTACGTAACCAGTCGGGCAAGTTTATAACGTCCTGTTGCCAATGGTGCAAACAAATACTTATACCGACGAGGTGATTTGGGAGTCATTATCCGAGGTGTTCTTTGTATTATACTAGAGAATTACAAGAAACACATAAAAACATGTCTCGACCGACTGTTAATTCGACCACTGCAGAGTTCATGTTGAAGTTGCCTAACTGTTGTTGACGCGTTGCCAACGTTACGAGAGGCGTTTACATCGTAGTATATACAAACTGGAAGAGGGCATGTCCTTTAGTTAATCCGAAGTGTTAAGGATAGTAGGCAAGGGACGAGGATTTTTTTCCGTATTTCTGAAGTATATTCACATCAGACACAGGTAAGGCATGGTATTTCAACTTTATTTTTATCGATGATAAAAATACGCTGGATAAAGCAGTGTATACCCACTATCAAATTTAGGCCGACATTCTCATCGACATTCACCAAAATGTTGTTCTTAGGCCACAATATCTCATCAACATTTCGTCACGACTCTTCAACTCTGTGTCTACATGTACACTATTCAACATTTGGTCAACAGGGGCCGATTTAATCTAACCATTGGTTCCACCAAAAATAGATAGGCGTGCGAAAAAATTTTCACCAAAAAGCCCCGTTTTCTAAGCTCTGTATAGCGCTTACTGTCGATCCAAACAAGGCTTTTTGATGAAAATTTGGTTGTACACTTTTCGCACGCCTATCTATTTTTGCTGAAACCAATGGTTAGCTTAGCCAAACGTCTTAGCCATCGGCCCATGGTGTTGAAACTCTCTATTTGATGAAATTTCTTTCTGTGTGTTGCCTGTATCTTCAAGATGTCATTGTGCCGTGGCGATGTGCCGTACGAACGAAACTGTCCCTTCTACGCAATTATTTTCACGCTGCAATCTATCTACGTCATTCGATGCTAGTTTTTCAAATACAAAGCATTTCCAGTCAGTTTTGCAGAAATGCTTCCCGTTCCAAACAATCCAACACGCCAAGCAGCTGGTGACAGCTTGTCTTTGTACGTTTCAATAAAAATCCTCGTATTTCTGCATTAGCCCTTTGACCGCCAACACGTCATGTGCGCTCGTTCATTGAGAATCAAGACACAGATGTCTATATTCAGAATGCAGTGTTAAGCTGTGTTTACCAGACGTCCGGAATGCGGTATAGGGACGCGGAATCCCCGGCGGAATGATATGTTGTATGCGAAAATGCATTGAATTTTCCGCTTCCGCGTTCCGCAATCCGCACTCCGCGTGTCAGCTAGCTTAAGCCTATTCTGTCAGTATAATTCCTCAGGGGTCCTTTTTCTAGGCCTTGTCTTCCATTGCTCTTCTCCTATTTTGTTCGCTGGTCAGTGCTTTTCAACCCCTCTTTTCCCATTAGTAAGGAAGAGGGCATGTCCTTTAGTTAATCCGAAGTGTTAAGGATAGTAGGCAAGGGACGAGGATTTTTTTCCGTATTTCTGAAGTATATTCACACCAGACACAGGTAAGGCATGGTATTTCAACTTAATTTTTATCGATGATAAAAATACGCTGGATAAAGCAGTGACTGTATAGGCCTACCCACTATCAAATTTAGGCCGACATTCTCATCGACATTCACCAAAATGTTGTTCTTAGGCCACAATATCTCATCAACATTTCGTCACGACTCTTCTACTCTGTGTCTACACTATTCAACATTTGGTCAACAGGGGCCGATTTAATAGACGTTGGCTGATCTAACCATTGATTCCACCCAAAATAGATGGGCGTGCGAAAAAAATTTCACCAAAAAGCCCCGTTTTCTAAGCTCTGTATAGCGCTTACTGTCGATCCAAACAGGGCTTTTGATGAAAATTTAGTTGTTCACTTTTCGCACGCCTATCTATTTTTGCTGAAATCAATGGTTAGCTTAGCCAACGTCTATTAAATCGGCCCATGGTGTTGAAACTCTGTATTTGATGAACTATTCTTTCTGTGTGTTGTCTATATCTTCAAGATGTCATTGTGCCTTGGCGATGTGCCGTACGAACGAAACTGTCCCTTCTTTTCACGCTGCAATCTATCTTCGTCATTCGATGCTAGTTTTTCAAATACATGTACAAAGCATTTCCAGTCAGTTTTGCAGAAATGCTTCCCGTTCCAAACAATCCAACACGCCAAGCAGCTGGTGACAGCTTGTCTTTGTACGTTTCAATAAAAATCCTCGTGTTTCTGCATTTAGCCCTTTGACCGCCAACACGTCATGTGCGCTCGTTCATTGAGAATCAAGACACAGATGTCTATATTCAGAATGCAGTGTTAAGCTGTGTTTACCAGACGTCCGGAATGCGGTATAGATCAGTTTCGCTAGCGCCATCTTGCCAATAATCAGGTCATCACTACTTAAGTCTATGGCAATCGGAAGTCCTTATAAGGTGATCGCAAGGCATCGCAACCCCGTCTCAAGCCAAGATCGCGAAAGTGGATTCGCCGCTTTAAGCGGGTGATCCACTGTCGCGATTTTGACTTGAGACGCGGTTGCGTTCCCTTGCGGTTACCTTATAAGGACTTCCGATTGCCATATAAGGCGATCGCAAGGGACCGCAACCCCGTCTCAAGCCCAGATCGCGACAGTGGATTCGCCGCTTTAGGGACGCGGAATCCCCGGCGGAATGATATGTTGTATGCGAAAATGCATTGCATTTTCCGCTTCCGCGTTCCGCAATCCGCATTCCGCGTGTCAGCTAAACGTAGCTTAAGCCTATTCTGTCAGTATAATTCCTCCAAGGTCTAATCAACTACATGTAATCAACTATAACTTAGAATAACGAGTCGACACAAGAAGTAAAATATGCTCTGATTTGTTGGTATACACATGTAGGTAGAGTACATTATGTGATAGAGCCCAATCCATCAGTCGGAAACAAACTATAGTCTGCAATCCCCAACTTATATTTCAGATAAAATGGACGGAGATGGAAGTAACAAAGTTTACCCCGGCACTCAGCAGCCAAACCAGCCTACCACTGTTGTCGTGGTGAATCAAGGCGAAGATCCTAACGCTGACTATCGTATTCCTGGAGGAATCTGAGGGTCGAAAATTCGCAAACACTCTGGAAATTGCCTTTTCATTTATCATATATTGTGTGTCAATTTTTGTGCTTTTCTCCTCTTTGGCTTTATAATTCCTCCAAGGTCTAATCAACTACATGTAATCAACTATAACTTAGAATAAAGCTGCGTTTAGCTGACACGCGGAATGCGGATTGCGGAACGCGGAAGCGGAAAATGCAATGCATTTTCGCATACAACTATATCTTTCCGCCAGGGTTTCCGCGTCCCTATACCGCATTCCGCGTGTCAGCTAAACGCAGCCTAACGAGTCGACACAAGAAGTAAAATATGCTCTGATTTGTTGGTATACACATGTAGGTACAGTACATTATGTGATAGAGCCCAATCCATCAGTCGGAAACAAACTATAGTCTGCAATCCCCAACTTATATTTCAGATAAAATGGATGGAGATGGAAGTAACAAAGTTTACCCCGGCACTCAGCAGCCAAACCAGCCTACCACTGTTGTCGTGGTGAATCAAGGCGAAGATCCTAACGCTGACTATCGTATTCCTGGAGGAATCTGTCCGGGAGCTTTCATGATCATCATCGCCATCGTCAACCTTGCAATGTTCATCACCTTTGGAATATTGTTCTTTATTTGGAGCGGAGATACAATTGCTGGTTTCGTGTTGTACCTCCTCGTCGGAGCCCTCGCCTGCGCTGGCAGCGCTAAAGCACAGAGCAACAAGGGCATTGCGGTTGCTTGTCTGATTTTCGCCATCATCTGTCTCATCATGTCCTTTGCTCAGGTGAGTCGCTGTTCAAATTATTCTCCTTACGACGATTTTTGTTTTCCAAGTGCTATTAATAGGCAGGTTTAGAAATCAAACGAACGTAAACGTTAACGAAAACGTTATTTTTGTACCGAAAATGCAATATAAAATCTGGTTAAAGTGCAGTATGAAAAATAACGTTGTCGTAAATTTTTATGTTCATCCTTGGAGGAATTAGTCAGTATAATTCCTCCAAGGTTCATCGTTTGATTTCTAAACCTGCCGATTAATAATGGCCGTATGTAGTGACCGAAATCGGATGGAAGATTATTGTACATTTATACAGTAGAGTCATTTCTAGAATAGGCCTACAAGTGTATAGCCTATTGTTAGGTCTTAGAGGAATTAAGTATAATTCTGCAAGGGTCGATGATCCCAGCAGGTATAGGTGACTTTGCCTAACCCAATGGGACATTCCGCCACCGAAATTGATGACCAGCGCAGTGTCACATCAAAACAAAAACATGTTCTCGAGGGAGGTACGGGGATGTTTTAAATTGGCAGTTGCCAGGCGTCGTAATGATGGTGTAATGGCCGGTACGACATACCAGTAGCTGGATTCCAATCTTTCTCAAGGCCTATACACGCGATCCAATTTTTCATCTATTTTTTGGAAATTCAGATTCCGGGCCTATTGTGGCTTTAATGTATTAAACCCGCATACAGGCCTTTATTGAGCTTATTCAGGAAATTGGATGAAAAATTGGATCGTGTCCCTCTTGAATAAATATTGTGTAATGTGTTATTACATAATCACGAGGTTACAAATATAGTATATACAGCTCGGTGGCCGGAAAAAAAACATCAATCCGGACGGTTGAATAAGGGGAATTGAATACGACGAGTACTGCTTCATTTCGAATACCACTCCCAAACTGTTCAAAACCATAGTAACCGTTCCTGCCTTCCTTTTTCAGATAATCATCTTCGCTCTGGCTGTTCTTGCTGGTGGTGTCGCCCTTGCTGTCGGTCTGCAAGATCTAGCCACTGTAAGTACAATTTTGAATGTATTCATTTACATCATCTCCCTAACACCGATATCATACGTTCAAGGTTTGTCAAGCTTCTCCTGCTGGTGGTGGTCGGCATTGCTGACCACACAGCAAGCTGTTGATATCTTCGAATCGAAATTCTCACTCTGACGTCGACGCCTTTGATATGATAGTGTTGGAGGAGCTTATCCTAGAGGCAAAGCCAGGGCCCATATTCATAAAACTACTTAAGTCTAAGTGTGACACTTATCCTTTGTTCAACACAAAAGATAAGTATCACACTTTGACTTAAGTACATGTATGTTTGTGAATACTAGTATATATGGACCCATTAAGTCTCTGTGACGTTACAACTGCGATTTCGGGGACAAACACCGGGCATTATAGAATTTTCGCAAAGCCCCCGTGGCATCGAACAATGGGTTTGGCGTTCCCGTTGGCGTTTCGGGGGCTTTGCAAAAACTCCCAACTATAAAAATGTCCGCACAACCCTTCCTTGCTTTCTGGCGGCTCAATGTTTTCCTTCTTTCCATTTCAGGTTGTTCTTGCCATCAACGTTACTCTCCTGGTCCTCGCTATTATCGCCTTTTGCCTGTCAATTACCCTCATCGTCCTCCCAAGCAAAGTCCTCTGCTGTCGAAAACCTTCCGGCGGCGCTGTCGTCTTCCAGCAGACCGGCAATGTTCCACAAGGCCACACACAAGTCATTCAGTATTAGATGCTCAAAAGAAAGTAGCCTACCGGTACATAAAGACATTCCGAACCATCATTGGTTCAGTACACCAGCACCAGGCAAACCACTGAAAGGATGTGAAATTTTCGCGTGCGTTTTATTTTCGCGATTTTCGCGCTCGATGGTCAAACGCGAACATAAATCGCGCGAAAATCGTTGGTTCTTGAGATTTTTTGAAGCTGAAGGGTTCCAATCGCGAAAATTATTCTTCGCGAATTCGTAGACCCCCAAAATCGTGAACATTTAGCGCCGCGAAAATTTCACGGTTTACAGTATACAGACTTCATCGATGGCGAACCCTCCCCTTAAATGATATCATGAAGATACACTTCGTCTGCTGAGATGTGCATGTACATTTTTATTCCGTCCATTTACACATGCCTCCAACATAATCTGCTTACACGCAGAATACATGCATGTCACCTCTACAAAAACCAACAAATGGAATATACAATTTGGACCACCGCTTCAAGGTTGAAAACTGGGCGAACGGGCCATGTGATACTCGCCCTAACAAACAGGATGTCACATAAGTATTTGCAATATCTAGTCAGTTAATTGCATTCAAGTAGGTTTGTTAATGGTAGCATTTTTTCGTTTTTTCGTTGCTATCTGTAAACAGATGGTGAAGGAGGGAACGAGATGTGATATAAGTAGCCTTTTATTCTGTACATACATTCAATCTATTTTTAGATGTTCACCCCCTACTTCTATTCAACATTCGATGATTGTACAGCTTGATTAATCTGAATGATGAAAAAAACATTAAAACCTACATCTTGTCTATTTCTTTATTTAATATACTCTAAACTTACTCCCACTTACCTGTCCCATTCCTGAACTCGGAAAAAATGACCAAATCGAAATCCTAAGTTGAAGATATCGCACGCTGTCATTCTTTGCTGGCTCGGGAGTGGGACCAATGAGTGGAGTGGGACAAGTAAGTGGACAGGACATTACTGTTTCTGACCATACCCCCACCCCATTATCTTCAACTTACGATTCAGTCATTTTTTTCCCAGTTCAGGAATGGGACAGGTAAGTGGGAGTTTAGAGTAATACCCGGTCAAATTCATACTTGGGGCCTGTGTTGAAGTGCACGCCCACATTTACGCGTTGATTTATTGAGCATGTTGAGCATATTCCGATAATCTGATAAAAAAAGCATCCTGTTTTGCGGGTATATACGGTGGCCCATAGAGCTCATTGATGAAAAATATTTACATTTGCAATTTTTTTTCAATTCGATAATTTTTTTCTTGGGGTTTGTAAAATTATGGAGATCTGAATATTGCTGGTAGTCAGTCTGGACACTTGTACTGAGGGGTGTCTGGTCTGGGCGGCAACGCGCCAACGCAAACACCAAAGAGGTTCAAATGAAGATAAAAGTGGACCAGGCAAATCAGGAATCTTGCGGCCTTTTACACCGAATCCGCCCAACATTGACTGTAAAACTGTCCAATTTGTATACTGAATTCTACTTGTGATGCAATACAATGATATTTTATGATAACACTCTGCTATTTCGCAGTCTTTATATCTGCTTATGTCTTGAGATTTTCACCATCTACTCTAAGGTTAGGAATCATGGTCTGTACCATCATTGAATGAATTCTGGTTGATGTGTCCGATTGTGGTGTCATCATATTTAATCTTAACTGTACATGTACCTATATACGTAGATAGTGCATGTACATGTATAAACTTTTGGCGAATATATCAGTATCGCACCCTAATCTTGTATTAGCATACTGTAAATTTTCTGATTTTTGCCATATTTTTATATCTGGGGCAATTATAGTGTTTTACTCCAGGGACAGGCTATAAATTTATTTTCTGTTGTACACGTAACAACCGAAGGATCCTCGCATCCGTGGTCTAGATGGTGTAAGTGTAATTGGGTCACGTGGGCACCATAGTGAGCCATTATTTTCGTCCTTGATTTTTCCGCCGGCAAAGATAACGTCTTCAAAAAGTGACCATTTGTATCCATTTTTGATGTTATGGTTTGTGTGGGTCATTTTCTCGTGTCCAGGAGATAATGAGCTGAGAACGTTAAGTGTGAGTGCAGTAAAGACGGTTTTGTCAGTTTTCCTTGGCGGTTTCATGAAGATCAGTTGGTCATGGTTTGCTATGCATCGCCGTACATNACCGCGAACGTCTATCCTTTTGTTCGGTGCTCTGTCCTGCCATCGAACAATGGGTTGGGCGTTCGCGTTGGCGTTTCGGGGGGCTTTGCGAACACTCCCTTATGGCTAATTAAATAGAACCTGATGTAACTTATTTGAAATAGAAGACAAGCTCTTCGGAAGTTTCTGGTGGTATTCAGGTTGATTTTGACACGAACATGGACTTCATGAGCAACTCGTCATACAGGCATTACGTATTCAAAATCCAATAATAATTAATACCCTGGCGTTCAATTATGAATTATGAATGGCTTGTTAGGAAACCAAGGTTCATTAGCAAGTATAACGACTCGATGGCAGTCATGCCAACCGGAAAACACATCGATACATGTATATAACCACAATTTATGTAAACACCAACCCTATGAAAAGGGAAGGATATAGTACAGGTCGCATGGCTTTTTGACGGTGCAAAAAGCAAGTGATCACTGCCCTCGAACAGGTGTCGTAGAATGTCATGCCCCCCGATATGAGATGCCCTGCCCCACAACAATAGGTTCTGACGGATTAAGGGTAAGCCGGGCACTGACAAACAGAACTTCTGTTACCAGATGTCCCCTGAACAAAAGAAGCGGGCATCTGATATCGAGGGCATTACACAATTTATGTAAACACCAACACTATGAAAAGGGAAGGATATAGTACAGGTCGCATGGCTTTTTGACGGTGCAAAAAGCAAGTGATCACTGCCCTCGAACAAGTGTCGTAGAATGTCATGCCCCCCGATATGAGATGCCCCACAACAATAGGTTCTGACGGATTAAGGGTAAGCCGGGCACTGACAAACAGAACTTCTGTTACCAGATGTCCCCTGAACAAAAGAAGCGGGCATCTGATATCGAGGGCATTACATTCTATGACACCTGATCGAACCGACTCCGTGTAAAAATGGCGGGAGTCCTGTTAGTGCCAAGTGAAGATCCGACTGAAGTGTTAGGGATGTTTGCCTGCTTGTTTAGTTGGACTTCGAAATGTCCAACGTTGGCCTGTTTTTACAAAAGCGGGTGATCCACTTGCGATTTCGGCTTGAGACGGGGTTGCGATCCCTTACGATCACCTTATAAGGACTTCCGATTGCCATATAAGGTGATCGCAAGGGAACGCAACCCCGTCTCAAGCCAAAATCGCAACAGTGGATCACCCGCTTCAGTCTTCGCAGTTGTTTGGTCGTACCTGACCGTCGATCATTGAACACTCTCCATATCTCCCTATCTTGGGGAATCGAAAAATATTTACTTCACAATCACTTTTGAAATGAGAAGCTTATGTTTTCAATGCACTGCTTGTTTAGTTGGACTTCGAAATGTCCAACGTTGGCCTGTTTTTACAAAGTCTTCGCAGTTGTTTGGTCCTACCTTACCGTCGATCATTCAACACTCTCCATACTTATCTCCCTATCTTGGGGAATCGAAAAATATTTACTTCACAATCACTTTTGAAATGAGAAGCTTATGTTTTCAATGCAAGCACAAGAAAGATTTAACTCTTGCTGCCTGCTTATAATTACATGTAGATGTACTGTACATGAGGTGAGGTACATTTAGGCCTTTATGATGAACATAACACCGTACTATTTGTTTTTCAAACTCCACTTGTAAATACGTTGTACTATCGTAAACCTGAATAAAAAGTTAATATTTTCATACATCAGGCCTTTTCTTTTTTCGAATAAAATAAACCAGAATCCTAATGCTTGACTTGCTGAAAGCAGACCGTTTTCATTGGATATTGTAAATTCGGATGGGAGCCACGAAATTGTAGATACATGTAACAGCACCGTTGGTATGATGCCGGTGGAACAGGAGACTATTTTGACACGTCAACCATATTGTTGGCCACATTTTAGACAGAATTGGCCCATAGCCACAGATCGCTCGCAGTTAATTCTTTATGGTACATGTATATCTATTCCTTTATGATTAATTATCGATTTGAATAAAAAAATAGCAACTATACATTTGTATTTGCTTTTGTCGTTTTTGAACAAGGAAGTTGGCGCAGTCTTTATTCAAAGAAAGGTAAGAAAAGGCTTTACCGGGGTAGGCGAAGTATTACGCTTTTGGCAATTTCATTGTCAAACTGACCGAATTTTGTCTTTCAAAATTTTTATTGCTCTTATGTCATATCAGTTGGCTAGTCGACGACTTTAGAAAACCCAGTATCATCCTGGTCGAATCATCCTGGTCGTGTCACAATTTGATAGGCTAATATATTGGTCGTGGCACAATTTGATAGGCTAATGTTCAACAAAAATCTCCAGGATATATTGGTCGTGGCACAATTTGATAGGCTAATGGTCAACAAAAATCTCCAGGATTATGGTCCAAGCATCACTCACGTCTACTTCGGAAGAGTGAAACCACCGTCGATCTCCTCGGAGTAACATAAACTGACCTTGAGAGGAAATTACTGCACGCGACTGAAAATCAGTGACGGTCATGATGAAAGGCCTGTTACTGTTATGTATGACACTTGTTGTCCATTTGTGTATTCACATCTGCGCAGGTTTGTATCAACAGGATTTGGTCTATCTGAATGCCATCGCTTACCACTCATGCAATGCACAACATGCCGGTAATAACTCTGTCGCTTGGACGCTGGGGCGGGATGCAATAATTTAACTCGGCTAACAACCTAAACTCCCCACGCAGTTGTGCACCGCACCCCTTCCGGTTTACCTGCTCTCCAAAACTGCTTCACGTACTGTAGAATTTGCCGCGTTTGGTCAACAGATATGGCGTCTGGGCCTGGCGCGAGTTTTGTAGCCTATCAGCACGCTACTTTCAGCATGTTCAGAACTCTTTGGCCCATGATTGGCAACGGATGTTCTTCTGCTACCATGGCTACTCGATCACATGATCCGTTCAGCCAATGAAAAAGTGTCTCAGGCCAGCTTGGTTACGGGTTGCTCGGCGCTCTCATTGGCCGACTCTTTCAGCGCCATCTGTTGACCAAACGCGGCGAATTTTATGAAGTGAAGCGTTTGTGGAGAGCGAGTAATAACCGAAGGGGACGCGGCTCACAACTGCGAAGGGAGTAACAACCAGGAACAGCCAAAACTTAACTATTTATGTTCAAATAATGCTAATTTAATGTCTCTCTTGAGAAAATTCCATGGATACTCTGGTGATCGTGTAGTAGGCCTAAACCTTGTTTTACAAAGATGTTGGATATATCACAGATTCTCTGGGTTATTAGAACCGTCCTGCAGTGACACCACGTCATTCTGTATGCTTCTGAATGCTTCTGAAGCAATGTCTTTCACCTTAGAAACCCGATTTCTATTTCAACCCCATATTCTTTACTTGTATCTCCTTTATTTGTGACCCTCGAATAACATACAACTGTTTGGGTTCGGAGATTGTTTGGACTACTCGCAGGGTACTTATGGACGCCTCGTTTAAACATGGGCCATTGAACCATCTTTTTTTGAAGATGGGGATTTGGCCTAGTGGTTTAAGGCGTGCTGCCCCTTAGTGCTGGCGATTGATGCGAGGGTCCGTGGGTTCGATTCTGGTAGGAAGCAATTGTCCTTCACCTTAGAAACCCGATTTCTATTTCATATTCTTCTGAATGCTTCTGTGCTGAATGAAGCATTGCCTCTAAAGGCCCGTTTACACATGCAACTTCATGCAACTTGTTGCATAAACCTGATGGGACCAAAAAGTTTCATAAAAGTTGCATGTGTAAACGGGCATGCAACTTGTTGCAACTCGATCACGCTGGATGTTGTAAACCGTCCCAGGTAGTTTGCAACAGGTTGCAAGTTGCTGCAACTTGCAACTTGGTGCAACCTAGTGTAAACCGCCCTTTAGACAAGACGTTTTTCCTGCTCAGATAAATGTTGGGGCTATTCTGTCACTACCAAATTGGAAGAGTCAGGTAACGCCCGATTTCACCTTTTACCCAGACGCTGTTACCAACAAATGTCAAAACAACCACCAGGGCCGACCGAATCGTAACTTCGATTGCAATAACGTGCCCAACAGAGAGGTATGCAATGCCTTTTACCAATACAGAGTTTCTCTGTGTTAGGCCATGTTAGTGCCATTGGAGTTTCGATTCGGTCGGCCCTGGTATGTTGGCCATTTCCAGAAAGGAGTTTTTTACCTTTTATCTTTACATCTGTATATCGTATCAAGGCACGCAGCAGAAAAGTTGAAACTAAAGTTACCACCTCAGGCGGCGCGTTGAACGAAAATTGAGCAATAGGTCATTTGGAATGAGCATCCCTATTGTCCTGAACCACCTAATGCAGCACCGCTGTTGAATAAAATCGTGCAGAAACCGTAATGGCAGGCCTGCCATGCCTACCTGCATTATATGCCATTTTCGGCGCCATAAACGCCTGCAACGCCTGAAATTCAGTTCTGGTATTTAGATAAGATGATAGAGATTGCATTTGGACAGGTCATTTCAAAATGACGCTTTTTTTAAACGATTGACGCTTTTTTGAAATTAGACGTGCTATTAAGTCTCTTATCTTCGGGTGGCCTCGGTTAGCCGCGATTGTTGTTGTAATCTTCACAAGTAAACATTGTAAAACGTTGACTTCAACTGCCCCGTGATATCACGCTGCAGCGCGACCACCATTCCCACCATGCTCGGCGAGCAGTTAGTGCGGTTGCGCCACATTCGATCCACTTCCTCTTTTCACCGCGAAATCACGGTAAAGCGCGAATCACGGTACCGCGTGACGGCCCAGTCTGATGACGATTATCCTAAGCCACCTCATCAAGCAGCATGCACCGCGGTTGAATAAAATCGAGCAGGTCATTTGAAACAAACATAGGCCGACCCATTGTAATGAAACCACGGTTGAATAAAATCGTGTAGGTCATAGGAACGAGCATGACGATTATCCTGAACCACCTGATGCAGCAATGCAGCGCGGTTGAATAAAATTGTGCAAGTCATTTGGAATGAGCATAGCCGTTGTCCCGAACCGCCCAATGCAGCATCATTGCTGAATGAAAATTTAAAGCTGAACTAGATCGTTAAAAGCAGCGCATGGGAGGTTTTAAAAAATAAGCCGCGCCATCGCGCGGCGTAAATGTCAACGCCCGTCCGCCATGTTTTGAATGTCTCTCCAAACCCAATAGACTTCCAATGTCCGTGGTGGCGCCAGTGTATTCCAAATCCAATCGGCGACTCAATTGTCTTTGGCCTCGCCCTTCTTTGTTAGTGCATTCCAACAATGCTGGCGTATGGAAAGTTCCGGCCCGCTCCCAGTCCGAAAGTACAGAAAGTTCAATTTTTATTTTCGTAATGCCTGCGTGTAGCCTGTTTCTCGTTTTATCCTTCTAACTAATGTTTATTTTGTTTTGTTTGCAGTGATTGTGATGCCGACATTGATGCCTCATGTACTGCCGTGTACAATGTTCGTGTACCGGTACTTGCATACGAGCCCACTGATGCGACTCCTTCGCCGATTGGATTTGGAATACACTGGCGCCACCACGGACATTGGAAGTCTATTGGGTTTGGAGAGACATTCAAAACATGGCTGACGGGCGTTCGAAACATGGCGGATGGGCACTTGTTTGACATTTACGCCGCGCGATGGCGCGGCTTATTTTTTAAAACCTCCCATGCGCTGCTTTTAACGATCTAGTTCAGCAAGTTCGATGACAAAAAAAGAAGAAGCGTCAACTCAAATTACAGATGATAGTAAAAAAGGCCCCTTCACACCAAAACCGCGCCGCGGGCCGCGACGGCGAAAAACGACGCGCGTTCACGGCCGGGAAAATAAGTTCAATGGATTTTCAATAAATGGGTCACACCAAAGACGCGCAGCAAAAAATGAAGCGTGCTTGCCCCGAAAAATGCACGCCTCCCGAGCGTTTCACGCGGGAGGTGTGACCCCTGTATGTGGGCGGAAACCGCGGCGTTTTCCGCGGCATTCAACGCGCGTTTTTGGTGTGTAAGGACCTTTAAGGCCTGTTTCCACTAGACCGGCTTCCGCAGCGGTTTTGCGGCGCCGGGGCGGTTTTCACAGGCATTGGGACAATAAACGCCCCATGTAACAATATATTGTTAAACCATCGAAGGATTATCCAAAAACCCTGTGAAATCGCAAAACGCAATGCGGGAAACCGGTCTAGTGGAAACAGGCCTTAACAGGGTCAGTTTAAAGAGATTACATCGGTTACAGGGCAAATTGTTTACATCAAGGACAGTAGCGGCTTGAACAGAATTCCATCACCGGAGGCAGCCGCTACTAAATGCGGCAAACAAGGCATGAGGTTAGCTACACGAGGCCAACTTTGGGACGCTTGGAAAGGAGGACTGGACGTCTGTGCTTGTGGATGGCTTGCTGATGGCAGTGTTGCATATCCCATCCAGAGACCGAGGAGTGGTTGTGGAACTAGTGCACCAGGGTTAAGAAATTGCTCCATTCCTCCCTGGAATGGTGTTGGATATAATGCCTTTTGTACCAAGTCAAAATGTGAGTATATTATGATATGGCCCTTTATCACCATCTAGGCCGAACATATTAGCAGTGGTACACTACATAGAAATCCCCGGGTTTTTTGACACCCGGGTCTAGCCCGGCTCTGAAAAATCCCTCCTGAGGCCTGGTGCTGGTGAACAGTACTCAAATTTTGTGACGGGGACCTAAATTAAGCCCTCCAAAAACAGTTCGAGCTCGGAGGGGATTATTACACCGCGTTTTTAACAGGTGTGGACAGAAAAAAACCGGGTCCGACACGGGTTTTTTATGTAGTGTACAAGGGCTATAATAATGACTCACTTCAAATAGTAACAGGGTCAGTTTAAAGAGATTACATCGGTTACAGGGCAAATAGTTCACGTCAAGGACGGTAGCGGCTGGTACAGAATTGCAACAGCGGAGGCAGCCGCTACTAAATGCGGCAAACAAGGCATGAGGTTAGCTACACGAGGCCAACTTTGGGACGCTTGGAAAGGAGGACTGGATCTCTGTTCTTGTGGATGGCTTGCTGATGGCAGTGTTGCATATCCCATCCAGAGACCGAGGAGTGGTTGTGGAACTAGTGCACCAGGGTTAAGAAATTGCTCCACTCCTCCCTACAATGGTGTTGGATATAATGCCTATTGTACCAAGTCAAAATGTGAGTATATTATGATATGGCCCTTTATCACCATCTAGGCCGAACATAATAATAATGACTCACTTCACATGCACTTGCGCTAAAGTCTTAAGTGTGACACTTATCCTTTGTTCAACACAAAAGATAAGTACCACGCTTTGACTTTAACTGTGTTTATGAATATGGACCCTGGGGAAGAAGATTAGGCGTAAAGAGTGCACCCTACTTCAAAGGGAATCTCTGGTGCCCTTCTTTTAGTCATCTTCTGGTTTGATTGATAGCTACCGGTGTCTGTTTTCTTTCTACTCCAGTACCCGTTGTGCACGTCCAGAATGTTGGCGGATGGTACAAAATCCCAACATCAGCTGACGCCGCAAGCAAGTGTGCCGGTCAGGGTATGAGATTAGCCACTCGTGAACAGCTTACAGAAGCATGGAAAGAAGGAATGGACGTCTGTTCTTGTGGATGGCTTGCTGATGGCAGTGTTGGATATCCCATCCAGAGACCGAGGAGTGGTTGTGGAACTGATGCACCAGGAATTAGAACATGCTCTACTACTCCCAGTGGTAACGGATGGAATGCCTATTGTACCAGGTCAAAATGTGAGTAATTTAATTGGCCCTTTATTAGTGAGGTTTCGCAAATCTGACGAAACACAAAGTACGAAATACGAAATTGGACTTAATTTCCATGACGTAATATATTTTAGCAGATAGTTGATACCACAAAAATCGCCGGATGCAAGAGCGTCTTTTAGCATATGAAGTTGGACCGATAAAGTTACGGTGTATATTAAACTTTGAAATTTATGTTTCGTTTCCACTTCGGAGGTACAAAAAGCACAAAATTGACACACTAAATGATAATGAACAAGAAGTCAATCTCCAGAATTCACGAATTCACGAATCCAGAATTCGTGAATTCTGGAGATTGACTTCTTGTTTATTATCGTTTCCACTTCGGAGATACGAAGTGTGAAGTTAAAGATTCAAGATGCACCACACTCTCTCGGTCTTACATGATATGCTAAAAGACGCACTGGCAGCAGGGACATTTGGGGTACCAACCATCTCCAGAAATAGGCCTACATCTCATTGAAGTGAAGTTGAATTTCGTATTTCGTACTTCGTGTTTCGTCATATCTGCGAAACCTCCCTATTATCAGCATCTATAAACATGGAATAATGAACTCACTTCACATACAGTTGACTCTAGAAAGCTGGCAGTTTGATTTCCTGGGGAAGAAGATTGTAAGGCGTATAGATTCCTCCCTACTTCAAAGCATAAAGGAATCATAAAGGAATTGATTCCTTTATGTTCAAAGGTAATCTCTGGTCTCATTCTAATCATCTTCTGTGTTGAATGAAATAATGCAAAAGTCGACGAAGTACGAAATACGAAATTGGACTTAATTTCCATGACGTAATATATTTTAGCAGATAATTGATACCACAAAAATCGCCGGATGCAAGAGCATCTTTTAGCATATGAAGTTGGACCGATAGAGTTACGGTGTATATTAAACTTTGAAATTTATGTTTCGTTTCCACTTCGGAGATACGAAGTGTGAAATTAATTTAATTCAAGATGCACCATAACTCTCTCGGTCTTACATGATATGCTAAAAGACGCACTGGCAGCAGGGACATTTTGGGTACCAACCATCTCCAGAAATAGGCCTACATCGCATTGAAGTGAAGTTGAATTTCGTATTTCGTACTTCGTGTTTCGTCATATCTGCGAAACCTCCCTATTATCAGCATCTAACTGCCAAACATGGAATAATGAACTCACTTCACATACAGTTGACTCTAGAAAGCTGGCAGTTTGATTTCCTGGGGAAGAAGATTGTAAGGCGTATAGATTCCTCCCTACTTCAAAGCATAAAGGAATCATAAAGGAATTGATTCCTCCCTACTTCAAAGGTAATCTCTGGTTTCATTCTAATCATCTTCTGTGTTGAATGAAATAATACAAAAGTCGTCTCCGAATTTTGCAAATTTCCGACCCCAACCGGGGTCTTCCTATGCACTTTCTAGCAGGGATTCCAAAAGTGAATGAGCAAGATCCTAATGATGGAAAGAAGGTATAATAAAGAAACCCTGAACAAACAGGGAGGTGTGAAAAGTTTAGGTTGACTGAAGTGCCTGAAGAAGACCCCGCTTGGGGTCGAAAATTTGCAAAATTCGGAGACGTCTTTTGTATTACGTCATTTTGTGTGTCGTTCTTTGTGCTTTATTTTGGATTTCTGTATTGAATCGTTAGCTATCTGTTTTCTTTCTACTCCAGTGCCCGTTGTGCACGTCCAGAGTGATGGAGGATGGTACAAAATCCGAACATCAGCTATCAGGGTATGAGATTAGCCACTCGTGATCAGCTTACAGAAGCTTGGAAAGAAGGAATGGACGTCTGTTCTTGTGGATGGCTTGCTGATGGCACTGTCGGATATCCCATCCAGAGACCGAGGAGTGGTTGTGGAACTAGTGCACCAGGGATAAGAGCATGCTCCTCTACTCCCAGCGGTGACGGATGGAATGCCTATTGCACCAAGTCAGAATGTAAGTCTATTATGGTGTTTGGCGCTTTATCAGCATCTCCTGTTAGAACACAGAGTAATGATATCATTTTATGCATTTCACTCTAAGCTGGCAGTCTGATATCCTGGAGAAAGTAGGCCTAAAGACTGCTCCCTACTTTGAAGGAAGTCTTTGGTCCTTTTTCTGATCATTACATGTACCACCCTAGTCGAAATCATGGTTAGCTACCTGATTTTCTTTCTGCTCCAGTACCCGTTGTGCACGTCCAGAATGTTGTAGGATGGTACAAAATCCGAACATCAGCTGACGCCGCAAGCAAATGTGCCAGTAAAGGTATGAGGTTAGCCACTCATGATCAGCTTACAGAAGCTTGGAAAGAAGGAATGGACGTCTGTTCTTGTGGATGGCTTGCTGATGGCAGTGTTGGATATCCCATCCAGAGGCCGAGGAGTGGTTGTGGAACTGGTGCACCAGGAATTAGAACATGCTCTACTACTCCCAGTGGTAACGGATGGAATGCCTATTGTACCAAGTCAAAATGTGAGTATATTCTGCTCTACCTTTTCTACCATCTCCTGTGAGTAAATGACTCGAAGCATGAGTCAACAACAAACATTGTAGGCTAAAGCAAGGTTCATACGGAATTGGTCCGATTCAGGTCCGTAAAAAATCTATCAAATGGACTTCAGCGTTGTCATATCCAGAAAACAAGGGGCAAACGGACTGGAAACGGATCGGATCCGTGTGCCAATGAACCTTGCTTAACTCGACTGGAACAGCCAGCAATCGTATAGATGCAAGTTGCCTTTTTGGGACAGACCGTCTGTCATCCCAGGTCCAGTGAAAATTTCAACTAACCTTCATTTTGTTTCTACAAAAGTGCCTGTGGTGCATATTCAGAGTAGTGGAGGATCGTACAAAATCCGAACATCAGCTGAGGCAGCAAGCAAGTGTGCCAGTCAAGGTATGAGGTTAGCCACTCGTGATCAGCTTACAGAAGCTTGGAAGGAAGGAATGGACGTCTGTTACTGTGGATGGCTTGCTGATGGCAGTGTTGGATATCCCATCCAGAGACCGAGGAGTGGTTGTGGAACTGGTGCACCAGGGATTAGAACATGCTCTACTACTCCCAGTGGTAACGGATGGAATGCCTATTGTACCAAGTCAGCATGTGAGTATGATATTCGGCCCATCCACTTCAGGAACTTAGAGTTAATGAACTCAATTCATGCAATTGACTCTAAAGCTGGCAGTTTGATTTCCGAGAGAAGACTTCTTCCTACTTCAAAGGAAGTCTCTGGTCCCTTTCTAATTAGCACCAGTGTCAAGTGGCAACCTGTCTGTTTTTCTACTCCAGTGCCCGTTGTGCACGTCCAAAGTGATGGAGGATGGTACAAAATCCCAACATCAGCTGACGCCGCAAGCAAATGTGCCAGTCAGGGTATGAGATTAGCTACACGTGCTCAGCTGACAGAAGCCTGGAAGGAAGGGTTGGACATCTGTTCTTGTGGATGGCTTGCTGATGGCAGTGTTGGATATCCCATCCAGAGACCGAGAAGTGGTTGTGGAACTGGTGTACCAGGGATTAGAACGTGCTCTACTACTCCCAGTGGTATCGGATATAATGCATATTGTACCAAGTCAGATTGTGAGTATATTCTGCTCTCACTTTTGTACCATCTCCTGCGGTAAACGACTCTAGCAATGAATCAACAACACACATTATAATCTGATTGTAAGAGTCAACGGACCTGTTGATGCTAGTTGCCATTTTGGGGGAAGGCGCGGCTGTCATCACACGTCCAGAGAGTTTAAGTCATAATTCCTTTTGTTTCTCCAAAAGTGCCTGTGGTGCATATTCAGAGTGATGGAGGATGGTTCAAAATCCGAACATCAGCTGAGGCAGCAAGCAATTGTGCCAATCACGGTTTGAGGTTAGCCACTCGCGGTCAGCTTACAGAAGCTTGGAAAGAAGGAATCGACGTCTGTTCTTGTGGATGGCTTGCTGATGGCAGTGTTGGATATCCCATCCAGAGACCAAGGAGTGGTTGTGGAACTGGTTCACCTGGGATTAGAACATGCTCTACTACTCCCAATGGTGTTGGATATAATGCATATTGTTCCAAGTCAGATTGTGAGTACATGTATATGCTCTACCTTTTGTAATCTCTTGCGGTAAAGGACTCGTAGCAATGAGTCACACACATTATAATTTGATTGTAAACGTCGGCAAGGCAACCCCCAACCCCGTAGAGATGCTTGTTGCCATTTTGGGAAAGCGGCTGTGATCCCACGTCCAGAGAGTCCTCTTTCGTGTCGAGTGGCCAGCTGCCTGTTTTCTACTCCAGTGCCCGTTGTGCATGTCCAAAGTGATGGAGGATGGTACCAAATCCCAACATCAGCCGACGCCGCAAGCAAATGTGCCAGTCAAGGTATGAGATTAGCTACACGTGCTCAGCTGACAGATGCCTGGAAGGAAGGGTTGGACGTCTGTTCTTGTGGATGGCTGGCTGATGGCCGTGTTGGATATCCCATCCAGAGACCGAGGAGTGGTTGTGGAACTGGTTCACCTGGGATAAGAAATTGCTCCACTACTCCCAGCGGTGTGGGATATAATGCATATTGTACCAAGTCAGATTGTGAGTATATATTCTGCTCTCCCTTTTGTACCATCTCCTGTGGTAGAAGACTCGAAGCAATGAGTCAACAACCACAATAATTTGATTGTAAGAGTCAGCAGCCCTGTGGATGGCTGACATTTGGGAAGACGGTGCTGTCACCCCTCGTCCTTCTTTTTGTGTCCAGTGGCTACACTGTTAGAAAAAACAGTAGATTTTACAGAAATTTTTTTACAGAATCAGTTCGTAAATGATAATAATGGGATTTTTTTTGTTATTTTAAAGACCGAGGAGTGGTTGTGGTGGCCGTGCACCAGGGATAAGAATTTGCCCCACTACTCCCAGCGGTGTTGGATATAATGCATATTGTACCAAGTCAGATTGTGAGTACAGTATATTCTGCTTTCCCTTTTGTACCATCTCCTGCAGTAAAAGACTCGAAGCAATAAGTCAACAACCACAATATAATTTGATTGTAAGAGTCAGCGACCCCATAGATGCGAGTCGCCATTTTAGGGACGTCCAGAGAGTTAAGTCATACTTCCTTTTGTTTCTCCAAAAGTGCCTGTGGTGCATATTCAGAGTGATGGAGGATGGTACAAAATCCCAACATCAGCTGACGCCGCAAGCAAATGTGCCAGTCAAGGTATGAGGTTAGCCACTCGTGGGCAGCTCAAGGAAGCTTGGAAAGAAGGAATGGACATCTGTTCTTGTGGATGGCTTGCTGATGGCAGTGTTGGATATCCCATCCAGAGACCGAGAAGTGGTTGTGGAGCTGGTTCGCCTGGGATTGGAACATGCTCTACTACTCCCAGCGGTGACGGATGGAATGCCTATTGCACCAAGTCGAATGTAAGTGATCACACATTCCCTCCATACGATTGGCGGGGTAAACGCAGTTCATTGGGAAAGTGAGTAGATGATTACGATTCAGCTGCTTTTTATCACACAAGAAGAAACCGATTTTGCGACAAGAGTGGCCATGGAGTCATCAGTTCAAACCATACATGTAATCCTCAGTTCAAGGTTTTCCTATAACCTTTTTCGTCATCCCAGAAGTCCGGATTCGGGAGGAGCGCTCGTTATCTGTTATGTAACACATATTTTCCTAATCTCTTTTCAAATTCTTTTCAGGAAGATTAGGGCCACCGCGTCAGCCACGGATTGCCTACCTTGTGATGCTGCAGATTTTTTCATGAACGATGTGAATTATGGTCTGATAACCCTATACGGATCCCTGGTCCAGTGAGAAATTCGAGAGTAGGCCTGTGTTAAGTAGGCCTACACATATATGTATGTAAAATAATCAGTAGGCCTAGTATCTTTGTGTCAACTCGTACCAGCTAAAAGTGGCCTTCATTGACTTGCTAAGTGCTAAAACTAGACGTAGGCCTATATTCACTTTTGCCGGGAACTGGTGTTAGGCCAGTTTTACGATAGGAACATCGTAGGGCTATTTATTTTGCTTTTTCGTTCTTAATTATGATAATGAGATTAATTATGATAATGAGATTCAATACGGTATTCTATTTGGCGTCAAACTTGACCCATAAAAATGCTAGCAAAGACTGCAAACAAATTGGAGTCGTGGAAGTACGCGGTCAGAGGTTTCGTGAAATTTTCTAAATACAAATACTCGCGAATGTGGGTCCTCCATGCAATTAGATTTTCTTGATATGCTCGAAAAGCCTGAAAGTGGGACCATCCTTTTAGACCCTGAATCTGGATTGTTTGACTGTGGACGGTGAAATTGAGGACCAACATTTTCACATTCTTCACGAACCAGCATGGATAACGTAGTTCAGCAGTGTTGCAAACGCCCAAAACCGATTTCTCTTCCTGGATCATCCACCAATGACGGAATTGTGGCTTTTGACTTTTAAAAACTGTGGATCATAGTGTCTTCGTTGAACAGGCGTTAGCAAACAGTAATCAAAGGATTTTTATTGCAATACACGTGCAACACGTCGATCCGTCCGAATGGTCTCTTTAACGACCGTGGCAAATATGGCGATCCACCGAATGGGGCTCTTTCGTTCAACTCAGAGGGCTGTGTGCTTTGGAGGAGTGTCGTTGGCCAAGGCAGAACTCACTAGTAAGATAAGAAAAGGTGATATTTTACAGTGTTCGACGAAAGACAGATTGTAGATTTTATGTTGTAGAAGTTTATTTCTGAGTCTTATGGCAACAAACAACTCGCCAAAAATGCAAGTACCTAATGTAAAAGACAGGGTTCCTTGACATTGGAGCTGGCAATTTATCATAACAACGTGTAAGATCAAACGAGGACAGAGTAAAAGTTCTTCTGCCGTACGTTTCTTGTTGATGCGAATGTTTCGATCGACATGGGAGTGGGCACATCTGTCAACTCGCAGAAATCTGTCCAAAGTCTGCCAGTGGTCCCCCGACACAAACCTTCTGACGCTCATCTTCACCACTGGCGGCCTACGAAACTACGAGAAGAGAATGTCAACGAAATTCTGGATCTCTACGACACGCTGATCGTTGACTGTGACGGAGTCTTGTGGGAAAAGGACCAGTCCTCTGGCTTATCTTTTGTCAAAGAGTCGCTGCAGAAACTCGGTAAGGCCAACAAACATTTGGTTTTTGTCTCGAACAACAGCCTCTATTCTCGACACGGATATATAGAAAAAATTGCCAAAAAGGTTGGCTACGAAGTTGCACTTTCTGACATGTTCTCCGTCGACTATGCCATAGCGGTATACCTTAGAAAAATTCTTGGAATTTTGGGGAAGGTTTATGTGATCGGATGGCCCGGTCTTGCTGATGAGCTTCGACTGATGGGTTTGGAACCAATAGGAGTTGGGCCTGACCCCGACCCTGTCCCTCTGAACGCCAGGGATCTTTCAGGAGTGAAATTACGAAATGATGTGAAGGCAGTTGTTGTTGGGTTCGATTCATACTTCTGTTACAATAAACTTTTCAAGGCTGCATGTTACTTGAAAAACCCAGCATGTGAGTTCGTGGCCAGTAGTACCGAGAGTTCTCTGGACATGCAGAACACACGTGTCGCTCCCTTGGAGGGCTCATTCGTGGCCGCGCTCACGGCGACAACCAAGCGAAAACCAACCGTCATCGGAAAACCCGCCAAGTTTCTATACGAATGTGTCAAAGTTATGTATCCGAAATTGGCGCGAGAACGAACGTTGATGATTGGTGATACCCTCGAAACAGATGTCTTATTCGCAAAGAATGCTGGGATAGACTCGCTCCTGGTTCTGTCAGGGTCGTGCTCCGCCCTTGACCTTGAGCGCCTTATTCTGAAGGACGATGCGACATTGAAAATGTCTCGTTTGCCTGATTACGTCATGTATTCTATCGGAGAGTTTGATGCAATGTTGTGATACCGTAGATTCGCGAATGAATTATGAAAACTTGTTTTAAAGAATGGAAGTTAGCACTGTTATGGAAATATTCGGTTAGCCACGGTTGGCGCACATCTGGCTGCTTTGGCTTACATCAGTGCCCTTGTATTGATCTGAAGTTAATGAATGTTTCTCTTTCACTTTTCGTCTTTATATCTTAATAGGTTATTCATGTGTTAAAACACATTCAAGTGCACAGCAGTTCACCAATCGTGTCATCGACTAAAATGCGGACAGTCCAAATAGACGATCTAATTTATTTCCCTTTTCATTCATACGCCCATCATGGTAGTATTTCTTGGGTTCGTTGTCTGTACATACATGTAGCCTATGTAGACTTATGATAGAGGTCTTAAATTTCACATCATCTTCACGCTTTTCACTTTAAACTTTATACGCAAATAAAGTTTACCTGGGCTTATAAACTGAACGAGAGCCGAGTGCTTAATTTCCCATGTTTGCAGATTCACAAAAGTACCGGTATGGCCTTGTTTGCGCTACTCTACGTGACAATCATGTCGAAAGGAACCTTGAAATATCTCAATATTTACATGTACTTGGCTTGTTTACACTTAGGCCTCGGCCTACGGCGGTTTTGGGTCGTTAGTCGCTGGTTACGCCCATGTTCCTGGATCAGTATATTCAGCCGATTCATCAGATTCAGACGTTAGATGGCACTCGACTTGTATTTTTTTTCGATGTATGCCTGATTCGTATCTCGTTTCCTCGATTCATATGTACAGTTCCTCGATTAAGACGTGATGGCGCGCGCTTACGTCTACGACAAATACTACCCGGGATTTAAACGTTTCATTGCGTTTTTTTACCTATCGAAACGTAGCACCGATTGAAATGTGTCCCCTGGCGATTTAGATATGTGGGGCATTCTGGCGGGGAGGGGGGTATTGCTGTATAAGCGAAGAGGAGAGTAAATTCACTGGAAGTAAGTGTCGTCAAATGCATGGTCATTTAATTGAGGCGTGTAAAATATTCTATAAAATATACTGAAAAAAGAATATTGTAGATAGAGCACCGTTAGTTTCAAGTAAAGATAAATCAGCGCATAACCACCGGTCTTGACATAATGCACCATCCTTGCCGTCATTGGCCCTTTTTCCTCATTTGTGATGTAGGCCTACTTTGCGCCGGATCTGCAGTATTTTTCTTTCTTTTCCTCAGGCCTAAACCGAGTCATTGTCACCTGTGTGCAGGCCAACACAAAAAATGACATTTTTCTTGGAATATCTGTAAAATCGTGAAACAATGTTCATTGAATGACTTTCATCACGTTGAAATCCAGCCACTCGACTCGCAGATGAACTCGTCAGCTGTGACAGCGAATTCCGATGTAAAAAATGGTGAATTTGGAATTCTTATCATTATAAGTCTGTGCTCCAAATGGCGCAAGATATCAGTATATCAATCCATTCGGTAGAAACGAAAGCAAGCCCATTTCCAAACTCAAGCAGACGTCACATTCTTTAAAAACATCTTCGTCAACAAAGTCATCTGCCCAATTCTCAACCATTCTGACATCTTCCCACGGTGTCTGGGGGTCCAATGCCCATTCAATATCGATCGGACGCCAGAACTCCGGAAAGTCGCATTTCTGAAATGTAACAAAAAGCGAAGACTTGAATTTGTTGGTCAGGTATAGATCTAGGCTATCGCAAAAGATCCCGTTGATCCAGGAATGTGATTCCAAATCCAAATGCCAATGTTGCCAGTGCACACACGCAACTTCAGCAACACGCAGCTTAATGTTTGGTAGGCCTAACTAAGGCCACATAAAAAATGGTGATCGTCCTTTTCTCGGGGAGGAAATGGGTAGGGGGAGGCTTTTTTAAAACATTTTTACAGTGAATTGGCATGAAGAATGAGTCAATGGTAGGCTAACAACCAAATGCCTTGAAATCGCGTCCTTTGTATCCCAGGTGCGATATGAACTGAACAGCAAGTGATGTCAATGGTCAAAATATATGTAGGCCTAAGAGGGCAATTAACGTTTGGGGGGAATAGAAAAAAAGTTATTTTGATGAAAAAAAAATTTGAAAAAAAATTTTTGAAAAAGTTTTTTTGAAAAAAAACGGGGTCGGGGCCGTTTTCGCGGGTCGGGCGGGGACGATCACTAGCTTTCTTTTTTTATGTGGCCTAACAGAGAGAACATCGAAATGAGAGGCCACATCCATGAGATGTAGGCCTTGGCCTAGGTAGGCCTAGGCCCTACCGGTATTTTTTGTCAATTCTACCGTAGCTAATAGGCCAAGCCTTTGGATGGCCCCGCGGGGGATGGCCATCCCAAGGGAGGCTTCATTGTTCATCCTAGCCTAGGGTAGGGATATTTGACTTGACCTTCTTCGTTGTTCCATCAATAACCAAGAAGCTGTTATAACGCTCATCCCCAGCTACCATGATACGCCACCACCGCGCTGCACACCGTTCGTCTTCCACCGAATGACGTCACATTCATCCTCATCACCACGCTGTCTTTCAGTGTTGAACTGATCATCGTCAAACGCGACGTCGGATATCGTCCCTATTTTTTTAAGAAATAGCCAAATGGCGTATGAAGTGGACACAGTAGTCGTAATGATGTAGTCATAAAGTAGTCGTAATGTGTTACTCGAGTCAGAGCTGCTAGAGACCCGCCTAACGGGCCGAAGTAGCTGATAGCCGGAATAGTGGGGCCCAATTACCACACTACATCTTCAATCAATCATTCTTCGGGTTCTTTTCAAACATAGAGAGTTTTCGCAAAGCCCCCGAAACGCCAACGCCCCAACGCCAATCCCATTGTTCGATGCCGCGAAGAAGGCACCGAACAAAAGGATAGACGTCCGCGCGTTGGCGTTTCGGGGACTTTGCGAAACCTCGCTATAGAGACTTTTCGCAAAGCTCCCGAAACGCCAACGCCAATCTCATTGTTCGATGCCGCAAAGGGGAAGGCACCGAACAAGATAGACACTCGCGTTGGCATTTCGGGGGCTTTGCGAAAACTCGGTAGGCCTACGTAGGCTACTAAAGAGTTTTCGCAAGGCCCCGGAACGCCAACGCTAACGTCTATCTTTTTCGGCCATGTCTTTTTGGCATCGAACAATGGGTTTGGCGTTCGCGTTAGCGTTTTGGGGACTTCGCCGGAGCCCCTCTTTTTCGTCGGAGCACCTCTAATTTCATGAATTTACTATGATAGGTCTACCAGGAAAGGTCAATTTGATTTTAAAAGTTACCCGGTGTTATAGTCCATGACGTAAAATTATCGCCGAAGTTTAGCTTTGGCCTAAATTTCAGAGGGCCTTGGGAGTTCCTCTTCATAATTTGTCATTTTTTGACTGACAATATTCTATTTTTTGACACTCTGCACTCTGTTCTCGCACAACGATTGGAAGTGGTGCGAGTAGGTATATTCAATTTTCCCACCAAAGAAACTCGGGAATTCCACCTGGAATTCCTCCTCTTACATCATAGCTAGACATTCCACCATCGCGCATAGACTGGTTCCAATCTTTGCCGCGCCACTCTCGGGGCGCTACTGTCCGTTGTGGAATGAGCGCCAAGGGAGTTTGGCGGCAAATAGTGGAACTGGTCTACGTCGTGCACGAAAATGGCGTCGGATTCTCGCCTGATGGAGTTCCGAGATGTGAAATTTCGTATTCCGTATGCATTGATAGACGAACTTCGGTCGATTCAAACTGGGTCAGATGCACAACTATTCTGTAAAGACAATTCTGGTGAGATTTTGATGCCGATGTATTCCTTGATACACTAGTTTCTGGAGGGTATGCGTTGCCTGTTTTGTGAAAATGAGTCTCGCTGGCGCGAAACAACACGACAAAATCGTCTGCACGCATCTTGTGCACATGCATCACATGCATGACTGACCAGTAGGCCTAGGTATGTCACGTCAGTTGGCTTTAGGCCTAGGCCTACAAATCAAGTTCATGAAGTTAGTTCACTGGTTCATGTAGGCCTAGGCCTACCGGTAGGCCTAGCTAGCAGCTAGGCCTAGGGCTAGGCTATGGTGCCGCGTAGCCGCAGGGCCTAGGCAGGGTAGGCCACAGCTGTTTCAGGCTTTTGAGTTTTTCCATCGAAATGGTTTCATAACCTCTTTAGGTTCTTGACTATGAAGTAATATGTCTTACGTGTTTCCTTAGGTGTTAACTTCGTTACGAGGCAATAAGAACGTTGCATCATTGCTTGCTCATTTGCATTTCAAATGGCAGACTTTGTACACAAAGGAAATTTGTATGTATAGCTTTCTTTTGTATATCTAAGCTCTCCGATATTAGAAATATCAGAAATGAGAAACTTTATTTGATGGCCGCATGCTTTAGACAAAATATCCGTGCACGACTTCCTATCCTTCTATTCGCCAAATGGGCGATTCCACGGCATGTTGTACGGGACATTCAGACAGGTTTTTTACCCCTGAACAAGAGGCAGCCAATAATTACTTGGGTAAACCATCAACATAAGGTGTATGAGGGCCAATGTCAATGGCCAATAATAGCAATTTATCCACTCGCCCTTTGTCTTTGGAAATAATGGGAAAAAAGCAGCATGTTGTACGGGACATGAAAACGGACAAGGGTTGAGACGAGTGGTCAGAACATGCCAAAAGTCTGTGAAGTGGATAGAGTAAATCTGATCTCATTAGCCTAGGGTTATATCTGAGTAAGGTCTGCACTTAGCTATCTGACACTTATTCCTCATTGATGAGTACTTGGGAGGCAGGCTTTGAAAAACTGATATGTTGTACGGGACATCTTGGGATATGTTGTACGGGACGCTTTTGTCCGTTCATNTAGCTCACCCCAGTGAGCTAAAAATGATACAAAAGGCCATGATTAGGAATAAAATATTTCATTCCGTGAGTTAACTAGAATTAGCAAATGTAAAAACCGGCTTTTATTGAACTTAGAGGATCAAAGTCCGAGAAACACAGTCTTCAACAAACTTTCCATGCAAACATCGGTATAACGTCAAGAATACGTCAGAACACCTACAAACATTCAAAAGAACAAAATCCCACAACTGGGGAAAAAAATCCATGTAAAAAAATTCATGTAAACTATTTCAATGGAACTTTAACAGGATGTTGTACGGGACACGGGCATGTTGTACGGGACAAAATGTTGTACGGGACAGAAAATAATTGCTTATATCTCCAATACTAATGTCAGATTTCTGAAAATTATTTTGTCAACCTAAAGCACATGTCATGAAGTTAGAAAATTATAAATCCCATGGAAATTAAATTGTATTTGTTATCAGCAGAATAAAAAAATCAAGTTTTTGCATGTTGTACGGGACAGGCCGCCCTTAATTTTTGGTCAGAGTGATATTCAGTGAGAAATGGGGGTCAAAGTCAAAACACAGTTTGATTACATTATTTAGGCTTTGCTTTAGCTGACAAGGTGATGAGAATAAAAATCCCTTAAAAAACCTGGAATTTATATGGGTTTTTATAGCTGCCGGAAATTCTCTGCATTTGGCATTAAATAGTACGGTGACATGTAAAGGGTTATTTTGAGGTGACATGTGGATATATGTGAAAAACCTGTTTGGATTTTAAAAGTTAAGTATATACAGATATGAAAAAACCCACTTATGATAGTATGTGTGCAATTTCATTTTGTGCTGTTCATGTCCTCTTTTTCATGGAATCACCCCTTTCTGTGTCCGTGTAAGAGTGATGAGTAGGACCTGTACGGTAGATAGTTTGAGACTTAAGCAGTTTAGCATTTTAAGACTTAAGCATGCACGCGTTTTAGGCAATGTCATGCATCATCGATCGATTCATGTCCTAAAAACTGATTGTAAGTTACGAGTAGGTCAGCAAATGGCCAAGAACCAATTCGAAACCTATCAAATAAGCAACCTGTCCTATTAATTCTAAAGATGCAATAGAGTGGCTGATATTCATAAAAGGTAGCAAATGCTTTTACTCCAAGTTTTGCAGTACATATACATTGGACATTACTGTGCAAATCTTAAGTAAAAGCATTTGCTAACTTTTATGAATACCAGCCAATATCAGGGTTAATTCTTGCATTTTAAAAACAACCTGTACGCAGTTGATCCTATTAGGCAGTTGATGTGAGCAAATTTGTCACCTACATGAAAACGTTTATTCTGGCGGAAAATCTATACTTGCTGACAACTCGTACCTAAATGGAAGCATTGTGTAGCAAT
>NMRB01000874.1:0-43030 GCA_002633025.1 Notospermus geniculatus
TTCCTTGAAAAAGTGCTAAAATTTTAGTGTTTTGGCCACCGCAGTAGCGATTTTCTGGTCTTCCATCTGACCCCCTTCAGAGCCTATATACTCTAATACCGCACTGGGCGGAGACAGCGCCAGATTACTGGTTTCTTCGATGGAGTTAATGTAGTATGAAAGAGTCTGCTTTTGAGTGATAATTATTCATGACCGTTAACTCCCGGGAAGGTTGTCAGTTTCTTGGCAAGACCAGGCAGGCCAGTCCCCGAGAAAGCCCACCATCATGCAACGGCGATTAATTTGCTGACTATCCCTTTATACCGGTGCGAACGCGGAGAAAGTTGCCTGGAATCAAAAGTCCGGTTGCTATTGCTGAAAGGGTAAATGTCGTCCTGGGTATATACAAAGATTACCCAGGATCTCAGCCTTCACTAAAACAATACCCTGGGTCTAGTTTCGGTAGCCGAACATCAGTTTCAGATCAATAGCCCCAGCGGTTACAAAACGTGCCCTGCTAGTGCTAACGGACGACGCCGGACGCTGCACCATCGTAAGAGCTCATCACAGGTGAGCTAAAAATCAGATGACTGTGTACACGTATTCATTGTCGTGTGCTGGCCAAAATAAATCATCATGATATATATATATCACATAATCATCAAAGGGACATGGCGGCTAATCCCTTCATAATCTGCGGAACCTCTACAAAGATTTCGACGGAATAAGATGTATAAAGCTACGCTGTGTGAGTAACAATATCATGTTATGATAGTGAAAAGTAGATTGGTTGTGTCATCTGGTTTTAATTTCCGATTCGGTATGATGAACTACCGTTTTCATTGCTTTCTACCGAGAAGATATATCACATTATACTTAATATTTTTGCCTTATGGTACTACATTGTAGTATGACCATTCGGAATGTTTTATTTCCACCTGCTCTTTTGATAGTTACAATGAAGAAGCAACGAACGCCCACAACTATCCCATGCTGCGGGCAATCGGTAGGCGTTTCGTGACGATCGCAATCAGTTCTCACAAAATGAAAGAAATCGCCAAAGGTCGACTGCACTGTCGACAATGACACTTAGAAATAATGAAATGAAAACTAAAAGATCCTGATAAAATCACACCATGTATCTTTTTTCAGCAATACTTTCACTGCCCAGTGGCACTTTCTCAGAAATGTAAATCGTGCCCTTTCTGAAATCTTGCAAAAACCCTGCCAAGTAGGTTTTCATGGAAGGCACTCACCCGGAGCTTACCAATGAAGGGCCTACTCATCCTAAATAAAAGCACAAACCCACACCAAAAATTTCAGGTTGATCGCTCTAAGTGTTGTGAAGTTAACTGCAGAAATGGAATTAAAAATGGCCGCCATCTTGGATGGTCAGCGGAGCTGGTCATCGAAAGGAACCTTCCCCTTTTAGAGACCAACGCTCACAAAAAAATTCAGGTTGATCGGTCAAAGCGTTCTCAAGTTAATCGATGGAAACGGATCNTACGTTTCAAGGCCGTGTTTGCCCGGCGGAGAATTTGATTGGTTGCCGAATATTCCCGAAGTAATTATTCCCTATCGTCCGAAGTGGACTAATTAATTCTTCCTCGGGCATAAATATTTATTCATTGGGAAGAATTATTTTAACCCGGGGAACAATTAATTGTACCCCGGGAGGAATTAATTTAACACGGGGAGGAATTCAATTGTTCCCGGGGAAAAAATATGATAATTCTGACCGCAACGGAGCGCCATAGGTCAGAGCCACGGGTCATCCGACGACCGCAGCCGACGGTCCGGGACGAAGGCTGAGGAACGCCCGCATATAGCTTGGACTATTCTACGCCACCCACAAGATCCATCATTCATTCTGCTTGTCTGCACCAACAACTCCCGGGAACTCTCAGCTACAGCTTTAATCAGAGTTGTCTGAGCGGATGTTGGTTGCCTGACGATGAGGCTCGCTTAAGCCGTTATTGTCAATTGTTTTAATCCGATAACGATCCGTTGCTACAAGACAAACATCGTGTACCGTGTACTTAAGGGGTTTTCAGTAGGAGAATGCTTGTAACTTCATCATGTATGTAAGCCGACAAAGGGGACTTGTAATTGAAGGACACCGGGCTGAGGAACTAACTCTAATAGATGGCTCTAGGAGTAACTAGGTTAGAATGAAGAGGGAGAATGTATTGTCAAAACAGTTTTTTTGCCTCTAACTCCTTTATTATTTGATTAATCATACAACATGCAGTGGGAGATTATTTTCTGTTTGGATAATTAATAAGATGGTCAGGAGTTAAAACATTTTTCATGAGCAGTTAAAGCTCCACTCATAATATGAGAAATGACAGAAAAAGTGAACCAATTTAGATTAAGTCCAAACTACATGTATAAGCAAAATTTTCATATGAGCAGGGGCTACCTCCTTCAAGTGAGGTATTGAAGAATAGTCAGAATGTATTTTATATAGAATTATGAAGAACTTTTCCACTGCATGTTAGTGTTTTAATGAACCGTTTTCTCAGTATTCAGCAAAAACAGGTTGGCTCTATTCATTTTGCCTATAGCATTTAACCTGGTACTACTAGAGACATCTGGTGGGATAGAAAGATGCGCAGGTACCCCATTGGTTAATGTCGTCCTGGGTATAACAGAAGTATACCAAGGTTCGATGTGGTTAAATGAATTAGTCCTTCCCTTTACCCTTCACCATTATCGGGCTTGTCGTTTCAAGGCAGCTTACCTCGGTCTTTCCCAGTTTTTATTGCTAATCATCAGTCAACCTCGTTCCCAGGGGTCGTTCGCTTTCTGACAAAATGGCGGTCGCGTCACTAACCCCTGGCATCAGCTTTGGATTTAACGCACGTGATTGGTTGACGGGAAACCGTCAAATATACCAAGAATATACCCAAAGAAATTTTCAAAATATTTTGGATCAAACCAGAAGGTTATCTATATCCAGGTTTGATGATTTTAAAAACAAGTCGCCCATGGGCGATGCGCTCAGCTGACAATATTGATTTTTAGGTGTAATTTAGTTAAAATTGTAGGCACATGCTCTAGCCTGAAAACTGTCCCCGAACTTTAAATTCAAAGTCATGAATTTCATGACTTTAAGGTAGCAGTGTTTCCAATGATACTGCAGCCCTACATGCAGTAGAAGATGAACATAGCTCCAGGTAACAGGGTAAAGCTACTTGGTTGCCTGGATGCCCCCACTGGTTAGTGAGACCACAACACTAATTCATGGTGGCAAGGTTAATCATTATCAATCAATGCATGCTCACAGAGACTGTTCAAATGTAAGTATTTGAATGACCTAAATTACCAATTAGGCATTGAGACTGTTGCCACACATAAAAGAATGAGATGAAGTATGTTACCTTACCTGATGAAAGATTAGTCAGGCTATAACAGCATGTTGAACTTCTCAAGTGATGAGAAGCATGGTGGCCATGTTTATCAGCTAAGGTTCAACATTGTATCAGTGTTACCACTGGCTATGTAGGACAGGACACCAGTTACTAAGTTGCTCATGCATAATTTGGAACTTCAAAGTGCGGGAAATTCAAATACCCCTGTTTTTTATTTTGTTGAATACTGCCCCCTGGTGAACAGATCTGACATTAATTTCCCTTTGAACTGATGTAGAAATTATAAACCTATCTGTCCTATCACTTTTTTATACAAATATATCATAGGGCCTGAGATATCGCCATATTTCATTTTACGGGAAACGCCCCCTGGAGAGCTTACTGTGTGTCACATCGCGCTAATTTTTTGTTTCCGAGGAGAGTTCACCCAGGGCTACCTTCAGATGAAATTTGAAGTCTCTAGCTATTGCGGCTACAAAACGTCGGGCATAGTTTGACGGACGGGGTGACGGACTGACACGTGACGCCACTGAATACTTATTCTACTAGCTCTGCTGACCTTTGGTCAGCTGAGCTAAAAAGAATTTAAAAAGCACAAGTAAGTATTTCAAATTGATTATTTTGACTCGTGCTGCCACCTATACTTAGTCCAAGATTCCTGGATTATTAACCGAACCTGATTCCAGGGGTTAGTGAGCGAGTGGTCCGAGGTTGTCTGAGCGAACTATACCCCCTGGGGACGAGGTTGAATCATCAGTATGATGAAGTAGACCTAAGATTAAGATATTCCATAGCATGGCCTTGTAATGTTCTAATAGCTGAGAACCGCAGTTGCATTAATCACAGATTCCTATTCAACATGTGTTGTCGAAAAGTGATTAACGTTACGAATTGATAATGATGATGATAATGGTCTTAGCAATTAATTATGACTATGAAATTATTATCGGTAACAAAGTTATCAAATGAACGGGAATAATATGACTGATGACCACCGAACTGTTTAATGATGCCTATTATAATGTACCTTGCTTCGAATACAAATCGCATAGTTGCGTTGATTACGGTGATGCAGTGCTTCCTGCTAGGAGAAATTTATCGCTGACATAATAAAACACACATTACATCAGAAAATAGTCCGGGTGCTGGACGACGTTTATTTAACATGGAGGCCACAAAAGGACTTGCTTAATGTAGCAACTGGTGGATGTGGGAGATACGGCGTTTTGAATTTCTGGAACTGACTTTATCATTGGATTCATGAGCTGAGCTTTGTGCAGGAGAATGGAAGCTGATGAACAGGCAAACTTGACGCTAGGTGGCGACATCTGAGAATATCACCACTAGTATCGACGCTAGGTTTCCATCTTGAAAAGTAGTGCGCGGCCGGAGCGCACAGTAGAAATTCTTCTATTTGTAAAGTGGTTACCCCCGGGGGTTACCCATCACGTCGTTTTCTACGCTTTATTAATATACATGTAGATCATTGACGATAGGTGTATAAAGGTATAGAGTGATACAAACATCGGTGGAGTACATGTAGATATAAACTTTTAATAATAAAATTATTCTGTTTCATTTTCGACAAGATAAATACATGTACATGTACTGTTTTCTGCAAATAGTACCATTTTTCAAGAAGTTCACGTCACGTGATAGACCAGCCCACCGACGATGACGTCAAGATTTTCAAGATGGCGATCTAGCGTCAATGGCAGTGTTAAAATTTTCGTCCAAGTATCAAAATATTTCAACGCTGCGTGGAGTATGATGTACAGGTAACTTTTGAACGCCGTGGTCCCTACCATCTGCACATGCACGACTACTCTACAACGGACGTTAGGCGGGCGAAGGTCGGGCATTCACCGATTTACTGTATGTCAATTCAATCTTCTACGCTCTTGTGATTGGTTCCATAGTTCAATTAGAAGCCACATGGCTGGTGTAGTAATCAACACATCATATTGGTTTAGAGTATCGATCCTTATCACCTGCCGACGAGAGTAAAATGTAGCAATTGAGTTCAAGATTTCCAACATGCACAACGGATAAACTCAAGTCGGTGCCGATAATGAGGAACCGGACGAACTAACGTCACGACGTGGCGCTGCGATCGATGAGACCGAAGTTTCTTTTTTCAACGACGAACGTGATTTCAAGTCATTTCCATTAACTTCTGGCGTGAAATAAACCCTATTTTTTCGGTCGCATGACATTAAAATTTACACCATCTTGTCGCGGATGAAAATTTCTAAAATTCCTTTGCTTTTTTCCTTAAAATAAAGGGGTAGGATGGCGATAACGGCAACGTCTTTATCTTATTTTTTCCTGTAGAAAAATGTACAGCAGATTTTTTCATGACGCAACGTCAGCACATAAAACGACGTCAATGACGTCGGTTCGGTCTCATCGATCGCTGCGCCGACCTGTCGCGGGGATAAACGGCACGCCGGTTCCTCATTTGTAACCGGATTGCAGTTTTCCAAGTTTCTAGGAGAAACATAACACCAAGATACTTCGATTCGGTCCAGTAGTTTTAGGTTAGAGCCATTTTTCTGAAGCAAAGTCAGAGATCTCTAATCACTTTCCGACGAACCGCGAATTCAGTTGACCAAGGGCGTCGACTTGGCTTTACAAAGTAGAGTCGGGAGCTCGAACCACTAACTGCACCAAATCGGGATATCGTGGTGTCTTCTTTCTTTTAGGAGGATTCTCCATGTATTCCTACGAGCAGTTTTGGCCTCTGGGTAGTGGAAGTATGTTTTGCAGGTTTTTATGCCAACCTGGGTAGTGGAAGTATGTTTTGCAGGTTTTTATGCCAACCTGGGTAGTGGAAGTATGTTTTGCAGGTTTTTATGCCAACCTGGGTAGTGGAAGTATGTTTTGCAGGTTTATATGCCAACCTGTATAGATATGAACATCATTTTGTTGAACTGTGGCGGGTTTTTGTTTTTTTTAACTTCAAAACAAAAAGATAAAAAAAATATTGCCACAGTTCACGAAACGAAAATTGTCACTCAAGGAAACGATGACGAGTTGGTTCAAAGATTGATTCGGATTTCAATCTTTCAGTTTATCCAAACAGAGTCATCGCGACGAATAAAGTACATACTATTTTCTCATTTCAGGAGCTCGTTATGAGAATTTTTCTGTTAGGTAGCTTTTAACAAGAAACTTTCCGGAAAGTGTCAGCTTAGAAATCTGATAAGCCGATCGGCTTAATAGTGCTTAATAGCACTTGAGTTCTCTGATGGCAGAAGAAAAGGCACGCGATTTGAATTCAAAGTGGTCTGGACGAGACCTCACTCAGAAAGACGTTTTACTTTAATGCCGCCTAAGGTGACTGAGAAATACCAAATACCTGGGCCCGGATTCATAAAACTACTTAAAGTCCGAGTGCCATCAAAAATTGACGGCCGCCTTTCTTAGAACAATATGTAGAAGGGGCGATGAGGGAAAATGCATCGCATTCTTGATGTCCGAAATCGTGATCTGCTTGCAAGGCTATATGACTATGGTTACAATCTGGTTACAATCTGGAAGAAAGACGTGATGACTTTCACCTTAGAAACCCGTTTCTTATTTCATATCTATTATTTGTATCTCCTTTAATGTGACCCCTTGTATAACATAAAACTGTTTGGGTTCGGAGATATTTGGGCTACTCGCAGGGTACTGATGGACGCCTCCTTTAACATGGGCCATTGAACTATCTTTTTTTGAAGATGGGGATTTGGCCTAGTGGTTTGAGGCGTGCTGTCCCTTAGTGCTGGCGATTGATGCCTTATGCGAGGGTCCGTGGGTTCGATTCTGGAAGAATACCCTTTCACCTTAGAAACCCGTTTCTTATTTCATAACTATGGTTACAATCAGTATTTGTTGGTAATTAGTAGGTGTGTGAATGACACCTAATCATACTGCCCATTGTCCTAATTCATACCTCATACCCGGGCTCATACTGTGTTGATCATACTGTGTTGATGATTGCATGTATACGGTGTTTCGGTAACCGAACCCTGTACCGTATTCAATTCGTGCATGTCCGGTAGGAAGCTATGGTCCGTATTCTAGAAGCCTCCTTAAGTCTAAGGTCCACTTAAAGCTTTTGTATTCTGCTCTGGAAACAATAGCTAAAGTTAAACCTTAGCGTTAAGGACTGTTCTAGAATACGGCCCTTTGTCTTTCACCTTAGAAACGCCTTAGTATTAATAGTCAATTTCATACGGTGGCTGGGAAAGGACTTGGTAATTTGTTTTCTTCAAATTTTGATTCCCTGAGTTTGTTTTTTTATCTCGGGGCCCTGACTTTTGATCTCGAGGCCCTGACTTTTATTTTTTTTCAAATTTTGATTCCCCGAGTTTATTCTTTTTATCTCGAGGCCAAAAAGTCAGGACCTCGAGATAAAACGTCAGGGCCCCGAGATAAAAAAGTCAGGGCCTCGAGATAAAAAAAGACTGGAAAGAAAGACTGGACACGAACAAACAAAATGTAAATAAACAATGATTTTCGTGGCCCGCGAAAATACTCGTGATACATTATCTTTAAGATCGCTCATTCCCTCAGGATGGTGAATCCTGGAAACGGCGCCAATGGAGGGTCTTTGCAGAAATGTTAAAATCGATCGTTTAGACATGACGTGCTGGAGATCAGTCGACCCGCAAAGGTACTTTTCTAAGGCAGATTTATTTTGCGCGCGGGAAAATAATAGGCGATCGGGGCCCTCGACAAGGCTTCTCGAGTACCTCACTCGAGAAATCGGACACCTAGCACAAAAGTGCGTTTATCGAGAAGACCGTTCAAATTCAACCACATAAACCATACATCAGTATTTAGCTAAGACATTGAGCTTTCCATTAGTGTAATTTATTTTGGAATAATGCAAACGAGTGAAGAGAAATCGTTTAAGAAATTTCGTCCTCCGCACAGAATTGGAGGTCACTTGGAGTAGAGCGTTGTTAAAAACATCGCAATAACTCCATAAATACTTGCCTGCATAAAACCAGCAAAACTGAATGGATGGAGAAACTATCAATCTCCAATCTGTATTAATTTCATACATCGGCATGGTATTCCAAGTTTTTGTACGAAGTTTGAACAGCAGTAGGTAACGATTCTCGCAGCCATAAACCTGGTTCCTTGGCAGCCGACGTGGCGCTGATTGACGATTCAAACGTCTTACTGATCGTGCGTAATTAGTGATTGTTTTATAGCGTCTGCTACGCCTACGTCACTGCCTCGCTTTCGTTCAGTGATTTAGCAGTTAGTACCGCCAAATACCGGGGCTGACACGTCGTGGCGCTGTTCATACCTTCGCGGGTCGACTGAGATCTACTGGCCACTTAAAGGCCACCAATACAAACTCCCATGAGTATGTACACAGTCTATCAGCCAGTCATATTAAGCCGCCAACTGAAGACACAGATGAGTCGATATTTTCTACGACCAACCTCCCGGCTATTGACTTTCCATCAATTTCATAGCAAGTGCCAACACCTTTGCCTTCTGGCGGACTTTTCATTATTACGCGGGTCGATGACGTGACCTCCCCACACGCTGGGCTTGGCATTCCCGTCACGTTACTTCGATTTCTATAAAAAGGAAACCATCCCAACCATAATCTTCTTTGTCATTTACTTTCTCGTCCGCGACACCGTCTTTCCACACGGCTGGAGGAGAAGTGTGATTGCTATTTATATCGACGAATTGAAACAGAGTTCTCACCGATCCGCAAACAGGGAGGCATGATAATCACGTCTCCAAAACACCGTAGACTTCCGGAAGATTATTCAGAAACACCATGAAAAGACCACAACGACATCTGAGTCTCTGTTATGCCCCCATCACACTCAGCTCGTTCTCAGTACGTGCTTGAAAATGTTGCCGAACGGGCTCAAACCGTGTGCGAAGGGAGTGGACGTATTGGCAACTTTTTACAGTCTTTTTACGAACTTCATGGAGGGTTCGGAAGGGAAGGGTGCTCCAGCACTTCGAGACATTATTTGGCCAACATTACACATTCTAGCCCGTTTTACGATGTTTTAGGACGGGAGAGGAATAATGGCTATGCACATACCACTTTTTGTGGAAATCTGATTGTCCATTTTGACACCAGGGTGCCAAAACCGACCCCAAATCTTTTTCACCGGTATGTCTAATAACGATAAAGTCTAAGTCAACCTAACTTTATTATGGGCAAAGTGCCAAGCTTAGAAATGGCACTTTGCCCATGTTGAAGTTAGGTTGACTTAGACTATACAAGATGAATACTCCGGATTTTTGATTTGACCTACTTTCGAAGGTCACTGAAGTCAAAAGTTCATAATTTTGCCATCAGGTGGCGCATTTCGTGCTTAGTTCCCGTACAGTGTTCTAATGTAGTGTGATAATGTATTAAAGTAGCCTCTGTGTGTGGAAGTCGAATTCCTTGAAGGTCTCACTTTGCAGTGGAGAAAAACACCGAGGGCCAGAACTTGTGGCCCTGCCCCTGATTATGCTGGCGGTCTACAGACACACTTTACAACCATAAATGTACCGGTACTTTACACATCCGACACTGTGATTTAATTTACCATCGACTGACTTTGTCCCGATGATAATTCAGTTCTAGAGAATTAGTTCCCGGAGACCTGGCGACACCTGATTCCGGAAATTGGTCACCTAGGATAACATTGTTCCCCTGTTTCGATTATCGGTCCCGCAAATACTCTTCCCGGGTTACTTCACGTCACTTAACTGATGAAATCGGAATGTACTTCAAGAGAAAACCCGTCGGACAAGGAACGCCAATGTAAATAGACAGTAAAATGCCACTGCTCGCTCTTCTGCTGCTTCGTAAAGCTGCATATATACACCCAGACAGCAGAGCTACGTTGGCCCAACGTCGGCAAAGGTTGGCAGAGGTTGGCGAACGTCGAACGTTGAACGTTGATAATTGGTCATTTGCCGACGTTGGTCTGACGTTGGGAGTAGGTAGTTCACGACGAATGGGACATGAGTCGGCCACGGGTTGTTCATCCACGCTGGCCCAACGTTGGTGTTTGAGGGCGCTCGGGTGCTCTATAATGTCAATCAAAGGTTGGCGAATGGTTGGGTCAATGTCGGAATTTGCCTAAAAACAACGTTGACCCAGCGTTATTCGCGGGTGCAAATGATGTTGTCGCAACGTAGGATGCCAACATTAGGTCAACGTACACATACGTTGTCAACCGACGTTTTTCAACGTTGGGCCAACGTCGTTCTGCTGTCAGGGCACTGGCAACATTTTTATAACAGTTAAACAACATTCCTGAGCACGATCTTTTCACCCTGTTCATTGGTCTCATCATAAGTCTTAAAGGGATGCGACAGGCAGCTTCATCATAAGCATCATCATAAGCATTCTGATGTACTCATTACACCGGTCGGTTTGCCTGAGAACGTAATTCTGACATGTATTGCACGTAAGCCACACTAAACATGAACATTTTGAGCCCAAATCCTCATGTTGACAGCTGCTAGCGCCACCTGTGATGAAGTGACTGCACTGATATGAGCCTAATAGCTACCTGCCGATAGGTTCCTTTAAGACTATCGAAACGATCTGACTATAACCGCAGAATACGCAGAAGTTCTCACATTGGTAGTATTCTGTTTCTTCATTTTTATGCGAGATCTTTGATCGCTGTGCTAATCACAGCATAAAACTGCGAAGCTTGAAATTGGCTTTCAGATGTCAGAAAAAAATATGACAATTTGCATCGACCCTGTTCCTTTTAGCGCACAGGAATTTATCCGGTTTGTTGACAATTATTTTCCAAGACGCAGCCAAGCGTAGCCAATAAGACTATCACATATCGGGTGGGTAAATATAACGCGTTTCGTAGATGAAACGGTCAGAGGTTCACATACCACGATGGTTGATTTAAGCGTCGATTATGGATCGATCACACGGATTTTCTCCGATTAAGGTCCGTAAAAAATCGATCAAATGGACTTTTGCTTTGTCGTATCCGGAAAACTAGGGGCAAACGGACTGGAAACGGACCGGATCCGTGTGCCAACGGGGAGGTTTCGAAATCAAACGATAAACCAAACTTTACGACAACGTTATTTTTCATACTTCACAATAGGGAGGTTTCGCAAGCGCCCGGTTAGGCCCTACGACGACGTTTATCTATTGTGTGGGTATACCCAAACAATAGATAAACGTCGTCGTATGGCCTAACCGGGCGCTTGCGAAACCTCTCTATTAACCAGATTTTTCCTGCATTTTCGGTACAAAAATAAAGATGTCGTTAACGTTTACGTTTATTGTTTGATTTCGAAACCTCCCTATTGAATCACGCTTTAGATTGACTAAGGGCCGTATTCTAGAAGCTTCCTTAAGTGTGAGGTCGACCTTAATCTTTTGTATTCTACCCTGCAAACAATAGCTAAAGGTCGACCTTACACTTAAGGAAGCTTCTAGAATACGGCCCAATGAGTTTTGTTCTCATATACGTATATGTTTCAAACTAATCAATTATCAGGGAAACATACATGTAGGGCTACATCGGTAAAATGTCAGGGCCTGTATGCGTAAAGGTGGAATAAGCTTTTTCCAGTGTTATAACATGAAGCTGGAATAACCTTATTCCACCTTTACACATACGGGCCTCGGGATCTAATTTCACTCATTACGATCCATTAAAATCAGTAACAGGTTGACGTATATTCTCAATAAATAGAACTACACACGTTTTGGGACCCCGCGAAATATGTCAACTAGTTTTATGAAGGTTCCACTCGTAAGTTTTTGTCGTATAAAGTGAAATATTGCCCCGTCCCGTGCGTTGAATCCGAAGTATTCCATATTGGTATCAGCGATACGCGGAAATTGGACTTGAATTTCATCAAATGCACTTCTTCCAGGTGGCATTTTTACCAAGCCATGCAAGGGATTGGGAGTTTCCCGAAAACAAACGGCCTTAGGACCAGGAAAAACGGTCAGGCAAGGGAGACACACACCCTGCCAGTAAATAAAATTCATGTCAAGTTTTGTGAAGGTACCAAACCAATTAAGATGTTGCAGTTTGTGAGTGAAAGGCCGGTACCCCCTCCAAGGACCACACCCGACTATCAAATACTTGTACCGGTACGTAACTCTTTCGAAGGAAGCCATGGAGTCGTCACAAACACGAATTCCTCTGACGGTCAAAGACACTGCTTTGCGTTTTTCAAATATAATCGATTCAGACATCTTTATGTCATAAATTGTGGCTTTAATATCACCATTGACACGGCACCAGATGACGAGTGTCGAACCAAACCAAAAAGACATGTAAGAGTTGATAATCCTTAGTGAACATGCGTTTTTTGCGGGTATGACCAGACGTCCCCGAAATGTACCATTCCGTAGATCGTACAAGTGAGACACGAACGAGCCATCCCCTTTCTTGACTTGTAAAACAAAATATTTCCCAAAACATGTGTACACGTATAGTCCTTTTATCTGCGGAATCGTGTATTTGTTGGAAAGGCTGAACAGTTTTTTTGCTAGCCGATATATGGTCAGGGTAATAACTGGAGTCGTTTCTGAGATTTGAACTGCAACAATATATCCTGTTATGCGATCAAACATCCACAATCGAATCTCCGAAAGATTTAGTGGAGGCAAAAAAGGTACCCGAATATTTAAATGATACTGAATGAGATTATATTCCTACAATACGAAATTACCCTTACTATAATCTTGGGGGCGATTATACTGTTAGTATAATTATACTGTTAGTATAATTCCTCCAAGCTATAATTTATAAAACCCCTTTCCCTTCAGCCAAGTCAAGCCTTACATGTACATTCACTAATTACATTCACTGTTAGGTTGAGCAACCACTTTTTGGGGCTTGGACTCTTTTCATTCCTTAAATGCTGACACGTCCTGTTTGGGTTGGATACTTCAGATCTACATTTGGGCTTCAGCTCAGTCTTTTCTAGAGTTTCAGATTGTACAGTTCCAGCCTGAAGAAGATCCCGGTTGGAGTCGAAAATTTGCTAAATTCTGGAAGTTGACTTCCTATTTATTATTATACGTTGTGTTGACTTTTGTGGTTCTTCTCTCTTTGGAGTGTTGAAAAAAAGTGTTGAAAATAAGGGTAACCTGGTGAACCAAAAAGCATCAACGAGCAGGTTCTAATACATGAACTGCGCGGATTATCCGTCTTGAATCAATCTGCTCGTTGGCTATGAACAACAAGGACCTTGATTTTTGGATTGTCATGAAGTGGTTTATTATGCGAGGATCAGCCAAATAGCTTACGTAATACTTCCGAAGTGATGCAGGGCATCGTACTGTTACATGAGAAAACCTGACCAGACTTTTTTCATTGAAACAGCCGATTATTTCAAGAAGACTGATTTTTGTGTATGAAAACGTGTCAAAATGATAAATAAAAGTTCTGGTCAAATAATCATGTCCTAAAGTTCTAACAAAAGTACGAGGGATTGGAATGGTGTTCGCGGACTGTAACCTTGCATCAGATTTTGACAAATCTAAGGTGAATGCCGTAATTGTCCGACGCCTTTTGTTATCTTGAACCAACAAGGATACTTTGAGGGAGAGAAAAAATACTGTGACGCTGGAGGGGTCGTACAGTTGTGCTATTTTTGCCGTTGCGTTTTGTGATAAGTGGAAAACGAAGCCGTTTTTTCCAGTTTCTAAGATGAAAAAGTAAGCTATTAGTAATAAAGCATCGCGTTGAAAACAAGTTACAGAGATACCTTCCATGTTATCCTGAATTGCCCAGATTTGATCCGCAAGGTTACCGGGGCCATTCCATTCTAAACATTCTTTTCTGGTTTTCAAGTGAATTCGACCGGCATATTTGCCAGATCTAAAATCATAGACAGTCAACAAAGGCCTCAAACGAGATTTCTGGTTCTTCTTATTTCTGCTAGTAATCTCATAGTATATTGTGTAATTCAGCCTGAATGCAGCTCGGCCTACAACAGTCCTGTAGCGATCCTGTAATCCGGTATTTTTAAAAAATGTTACATTGTATCTCAGTCGACAATTTCCGTTGTATACATCGATAAAATACGAAGCTTGCGTCACCCACGGCAGGTTCATTAAATTGAATATTAATATCAGAGGTTGTGTTGGGTGGCGATTTATCCCAGATCGACTTTCTATGGGTGGTATGAATGGTAACTTCTTGTGGATGTGGTATTCTCCTAATATTCTCTGATATTGTTTAAAGCCTCACAGTATTGAATTTTACCGTGGTATTTTCAAAGTGTTAGGAGACTGCAGGTAGGGGCCTCATAGCCTCGTGAAGGTCCCCAAATGCTTGCATGATACCTACTTCAAAGAATCAATGCTTAGTTTTCAGCACGGCGTCGAAAAAATAGCAGGCAGGGCTCTATTGTACCCACATAGAGCATAGTACATATTACACTACACTAACGTCGGAGGACGTAAGCACTTTCTGAATTCAATACAGTGCGGCTTTAACCAGACATCGTCTCGGCGATTTTATTTGTCTTAAGCATGCGCACACGAGCGATTTTTTGAGCGATTTTCTAGGCGACTAGCCTTGCGATTACAGGAGCGACTGAACATATTTTTAGTTTTTGTAGTTTTTTTGACTCGTTTGCGATAAATTCTTCACTGGGAGATCAGTGATGTCGCGGATGACATAACTGATCGACCTCAAAGGTAATTATCGCATGCGACCTAGTAGTCGCCCCAATTTTAGTCGCTCGTGTGCGCCATGCTAAGGCTAGTGATACACTGAACGCGATTTACCCATCGCGCGCGTTGTTTCTTTGTTATTTCATGCCGCAATGCCTCCGAAACAAAAGAGATTCGTGCGAAAATCGCGCGCGATGGGTAAATCGCGTTCGGTGTATCCCTAGCCTCCGAACGCGATTTACCCATCGCGCGCGTTGTTTCTTTGTTATTTCATGCCGCAATGCCTCCGAAACAAAAGAGATTCGTGCGAAAATCGCGCGCGATGGGTAAATCGCGTTCAGTGTATCCCTAGCCTTAGGCTAAGGATACACTGAACGCAATTTACCCATCGCGCGCGTTGTTTCTTTGTTATTTCATGCCGCAATGCCTCCGAAACAAAAGAGATTCGTGCGAAAATCGCGCGCGATGGGTAAATCGCGTTCAGTGTATCCCTAGCCTTAGGCTAGGGATACACTGAACGCGATTTACCCATCGCGCGCGTTGTTTCTTTGTTATTTCATGCCGCAATGCCTCCGAAACAAAAGAGATTCGTGCGAAAATCGCGCGCGATGGGTAAATCGCGTTCAGTGTATCCCTAGCCTTACCGCCTACTTCATTGGTTGAACGTTTCCCGACGCGTTGCTTACGCGCCAGTCTGTCACCGCCTTAAGGGCATTGCTTTGTCACGAGTGACATCCACTACTGCAACGTTGATCATTTTGACCATTGTACCAGCCGACTGGCACTGGTATCGGACCCCATCACTGGTGAAACACTAGCTACAGTACAGGGCACAATATGACATTCCTGAATTCGCCTACCCTGCGCGAACCATTCGCGTAGCGCACGCGCTACCAAATTTTCACGCTGCGCGCAAGTTCCGCGAAGGGTACGCGCAGGGTGCGCGTGGCCTACGCGCTACCAAATCTTCACACTGCGCGCAGCATAGGCGTATGAGCCTACGAGCAGGGTGCGCGTGCCCTACGCGCCCATGTTTTCTCCTGTACATCGACGGCGCGTCAATGATTCCACGTGGGTTTTGTAAACATTTCAAGTCAAACTCAGGTTTCCAAAGCGAGTTGTTCCCAATTAAAACCACGGATTTATGGCCTAGGCCTAGACCTACATCTACATGCACACGGGTACAGAACGAGCTAGGCCTAGGCCCATAGGCCCCTATGCCTAAAGTCTAAAGTCTGCAGGCCTAGCCTAGGCACCATACGACCCCAAGGGTCGTATTCATAAAGCGGTTCTATCTTTAGAACCGTCTTAGGCTGGTTCCAGGTATCGTCAACCACTGTACTTGGAGCCAGCCTAAGACGGTTCTAACCATAGAACCGCTTTATGAATACGAGCCCAAGGGTCGTATTCATAAAGCGGTTCAAAGTGTACTGGTGAAGCACACTTGGAACCGGCCTAAGACGGTTCTAACGATAGAACCGCTTTATGAATACGACCCCAAGTGCCTACTTCACGGCCATTAGGCCTAGGCCTACAGGAGGATAATCCATAGGTCTAGACCTGCATGTAGGCCTAATCATATTTTGCGAAAGCTACTGGCACTGGCACTGTACATCTTGGCAGAATGTGAGGAAGCACATTGGACACCTGCTGCTTAAAGCGAATGGCTCGCGGGGTTAGTTTTGATTTTTGGTGGTACCTCCCTCAGAGAGTGAACCTACATGTAGTCTCCAGGCAAAGCCGTGCTCCAGTCATAGGCAAAACCTGTGCAAATATGCGAACGTGCACCTGGGGACGAGGTTCCATTAAAAATTTGTTAAAATGGGTTAATGACATTTTCAAATTCAGTCGGTCAAGATGTACATTTTGTACTATTCACATTGATTTCGAAGCGGCAGATTTTGCAGAATACGCCTCCGAAGTTTGGCTGTCTAATGCATTTCCCATTAAACTAAAATCTTTCTTTCGCCTTTTTCTCAAAACGGCGCTTGATTTGAGGACATGTCAACAAACAACTGTCAACAAACCCCGCGAGCCATTTGCTTTAAGTCATTCAGTGCACGTGGTAATGACAATCAAAACTAGCAACACATGCAGAATACACTGACAACGAAGTACCCACCACTTTCTGATACATCCGGGCTCCTTGGTATTCAAATGCCTCCCCTTTCTCCATACAAGTCCCTTTCTTTTTATTCAACTGACAAACAAACACTGTGTCATCACGAAAATAGTTAATTGTTGAACAGTCCTCGCGCAGACACCTGGCGGCACATATCAGGGACGAACGTGTTCCCTCGTGCACGGAATCTGGTTTTAGAATACTCCAACCGAATACAACTTTTTTGAAGTACTCTGCAACGATTCTGCTTCGGATATTTGAAAACAGCATGTCTGCAGCCCTCCTCCCACTTCAGTCCTTACCCTTTTCTTGCAAAAAAATCAAACGCTAAACGGAAAATATTTATCTGCACGTTTCCGGTACAGCGCAAACCCCTCACGAATTACGTGCCGTGAGCAGAGGTCTGCTGTTGTAGAAACGGGGCTGTAGGACTTGAACTGTTCACGAAGTGACGTTAGTAACTTAGTTTCGCACCTGATTGGTGCCAATCAAGCATGAATTGGTCCGCTAGGCATTGAATTGGACAGTACTGACACCTATTGGTCAACAGACTGGCAGCTCCTATACTGCAGAATGTTAGGCCTCGTTCACACAGGCACGCGTAGGGCGTATAGCGCATAGCGTAACGTGTGTATAGCGTAAAAATACTTCTAGCTTGAGTCAATGAGCTGTTCACACGACTGGCGTCAAGGGACGTATGCGTTTGACGTATAGCGTTTAGTAACGCACCCAAATACCTCTGCAGTATTTTTACGCCCCTTAACACTTGACGCCTGGGGATTTCAATAGAAAACACCTGTGATGACGTCATTACTCTTAAAAGTTGTGTGAGATACTGCCTGGTTTTATGCCAACCGCATGGCCATATACGCATCACGCGTGAACACGTCACTAGAGACCTTAAGATCCGTCACGTCGCCGTCCCCGTCCCCGTCGTGATCCCATATCTGCGTCCTACGTCATCATTTGGCGGGGATTCCCCCGCGTGGACGACGTCACGGCGGACTGTAATACGGCGCGGAAGCTCTGACGACGTGAGTCAATTTCCAACTCTCCGTCGTGAATTTTGACCAGTTTACTATCGAATTTCGGGTATATTTAAGGCATATTCTTTTTCTTCAAGTCTCCCAGCGTGCGGACAAAATGTTTATTTACTCAATCTTTGAACAGATTCACGACAATCGATGGTTTTATTGATGCCCCAAAAACTGTTCCGTGTTCAGGAATCAGGAGTGCATGACGTCGTGACGCCGTGACGTTGTTTGCCCACGACGGGGACGGGGACGGCGACGTGACGGATCTTAAGGTCTCTATTGAAGTCGCTAACGCGTCGCGTTAACGCGGTACGCTCTACGCGATACGCGTGTCCGTGTGAACGAGGCAACGTGTAGAGCGCGCATTTCTGAGAACAGTGCTCACGCATCAAGTAAGCTACGGTTACACTTGTTCAGAATACCCGTGTTTTTCCAGACCCGTGTGCACGAAAAGCCCGGCGAGAGGTCACACAACACATTGTAGGAGGCACGAAAACGAGGTCAATTAATGCCTGCGCCGTGCTAAGAACTAACGAAAGCGCGGGGATTTCGAAAAGTACGGCGAGCTTGCCGTGTTTCAAAAACCCGTGTTTTTCAGATACGGATTTCTTGAAGCCCGGCAACTCAAACCCCGCGGATTTTATGTAGTGTAACCACGGCTTATGAGCCGATCTGAGCATCTACGTCATTCATTGTCATGACAGAGGCACGTTTTTACAGAGGACCACGCCGTTTAAGTGGTCGGCTTGGTTGGTGGCAGTGTAAACGGGTCTGTCCCGCCTGAGTTTTTCCGATGTTGCAGCGGAAGAGAACTTGTCGAGCCCCCGTCACATATCCACTCCGGGGCTCGTATGGCGAGTAAAAACAGACATTTTGGCCAATTTCTACGGTGCTCAGTTTGATCCAGTCTAATTTCCGCTTATCTATTGAGGCGATTTCGGCATAATTCATCTTAGATCCGTGTTTCAGTCTCTAAAATCCACGGCAAGCCGCTGGGTGGGGAAAATCGTACGGGGCCCGGTGGATTTGTGACCTAGGCTTAAATGAAGAAATCGGAATGAACGGGACGACGCTCGAGGAAGTCACTTGAGGACTCTAACAACTGCCGAAGTGTCTCACACGGAATATGGTGAACTGGAACAGTAGGCATCCTCGACACTGCTATCTGCCGAGAAGTAAAAGAAGAGCTGGCACTTCATTCAATCGAGCGCGCTCCGCCAATCTTTCAAGAAGGACGTCCTTTGGACCTTTAAAGCCGCACAGTATGGACAGATGGGTCATAATCGGCGAACCCTCTAGAGCATAGTCTCGGTCACCCAGCCGCTGTTTCGAATCTGGGGATCCGTGTAGCAGTACTGCGGAACGAAACGGCTGGTTGCGCGAGACTACACGCAGCATTGGGGATTCCCCAACCTCGATGCAAAGTAATGTATAATATTTGGTTCTATCGTAATCATACATTACGCATGCCTGTAAACGAGGCCGTTTTGATAGCGAGTAGCGGTGCATATACTGTGCGGCTTTAATTCCTCCAAGTTTGGAGTTACATGTTCTGAGCTTGCTAAGAGAATCCATCATCTCGTAGGCCTAGTCACATTGCCGGAGGCTGAATGAAGCACAGAGTACATTCGGAACAAGGTATTCATTCTTATCAAAGCCAGTATCGTCACTGGCAATTTTCCTTGGCCCATTCGTTCAGGAAAATATCGATTAGCGCTGTTATCATATTGTCAATGTCAAACAATGGCGGTCAATAATATCGTATCGGAATCTCACTTGTCATGCTTGTGCTTTTGTGTTTGCAGAACGCCTTTAAATTCATGTGTATCTGATGATGTTATTTTTATAGACGAATATGCAATTAACATTTTCTTGTACTTTTGCAGAAAAAATACACCATTAGGGCCGTTTAGACGACAGGCAAAAATCCACATGCGATCCCATCGAATCCGATTGTGGTTCAAAACTCTTGCGTGTAACGCTACCCAATGTGGTCCAATGTGGATTTAAAATGCACCACCGATTTTGCTTGTCCCGAATCCATATTCGATTCGACCGCCCGGACAGCCGCCTCTGGTGGCCGCATTTACCCCTCCCTCATCATTTTGTTTCTGGAGGAAACCTTGTAGTGTATGACGTTTCTAATGATGATAGCCAACAGCCGCCTCCTTCCTCTTTGGAGCAAAGGGGAAGAGGGGAAGAAGTTGGTAAATCATCATAAACTGAGTTAAACACAGGATGAGGATAATCTAGAAGAGATAACTCTGGTGTCAAATGTTTTAAGAATCATATATGAACTATTTATCGGTTCCTGTTTTCATTGCTAGCGGTGGTGGGATTAGAAACGCTGTCTTACCATACTTGACAGGTCTCTGCCCCAAATTAGCACGATATTCTAAAAAATACATTATGTTATATAATGTTATATTGTTATAAAAAGGCTGCAACTTGTTTGTATTATATTGTGTTTTTGTGTTGTATCATATCATTATATAAAATATTTCGATGACGCTATTTTCAGATGCTTTTGAGGAAAAGGTAGCTACTTTTAACCGTGCTATGAGATATTTTTTTGACGAGCAACATTTTCCGGAATGGTTATTATATACTGTTATATTGTTACAAAAGGCTGCAACATGTTTGTATTATATTGTGTTTTTATGCTGTATCATACCAAATAAAATATTTCGATGACGCTATTGTAAGGAAAAGGTAGCTTCTTTTAACCGTGTTATAAGATATTTTTTTGACGAGCAACATTTTCCGGAATGATTTTTAAGGCCTCCATACACTGAATGACAAAAGTCGAAATTAGTCGCTGCTATGGTCAGTTCGACATCACTTGATGTGGCGATATGTTGAAATACTCCACAAAAGTGTCAGAAGATTTTAACATTTATGGAACATTTCCACAAAATGTATTTTGGAACGGACAATTGTGGTGACTAATTTCGACGTTTGTCATTCAGTATATGGAGGCCTTTACAAAAGGCTGCAACATGTTTGAATTATATTGTGTTTTTATGCTGTACCATATCATTAAATAAAATATTTCGATGACGCTATTTTAAGATGCTTTTGAGGAAAAGGTAGCTACTTTTAACCGTGTTATGAGATATTTCTTTGACGAGCAACATTTCCCGGAATGGTTATTATATACTGTTACACTGTACATTGTTACAAAAGGCTGCAACATGTTTGTTTATATTGTGTTTTTATGCTGTATTATATCATTAAATAAAATATTTCGATGACGCTATTGTAAGATGCTTTTGAGGAAAAGGTAGCTATTTTAACTCTGTTATAAGATATTTTTTGACGAGCAACATTTTCCGGAATGGCTTTTTCGCTTATTTGCATCAGTTTTTTTTCCGCAGAAGAAATCAGTGATTCGTTTTGACGATGAATGAACATACATGTACATGTAGTTATCGCATGCAAATCCGCAACTATAAATAACCGAAGTGTACTCAAACATTGGCTCATTTCTTATCATGTCAGAAAAAAATATGAAAAGATAAGAATTCTAATATTTTTTACAGCACACACTGCATTCTCTTTCTGCAAATATTCACTGACCCGCCGGCATCCACCACCGGCAACTAATAATATCGTCAGGTGATGGCGGTTTGCATGCTTACTAGAAATAGGATTAATCGTGGAACATGAGCTTGAGAAAATGCTATACCGGTATCTCTGTGACGGTTAACTGGGATTTTGTAAATCCGTTTCGGAACGATAAGAGAAATGGAAAGTGGCCAATAAAGTTGCTATAGCCAATGGGCAAAAAGTCGGTAAAGGCGTCATTAAACCAACTTTAACAATAGCTGCGCTTCCATTACAGCTTTTAGCTCCGGTCTTAATAGTACCGGTGTCTATCCGCATCTAAAATAAGACCGGATATTTCACGGCTTGCGCTTCCACTACTGGATTTGAGATAGTAAGTTCGGCTACTGATGGCGATACGTGGAATGAACCGCGTATTGTTCTGGTACTTTCGAGCATGCGCAATGTCGCAAGCGATCTTAGGCCACCTGTAGCCGATCATAATACTACAAAGAGATCCGGACTTATTGCCATTCCACTAGAGAAACACCATTGTTGATCCACATCTAATTTAGATTCGAAGTATGAGCGGCTATGCTATCCGAGCTTAATAGATCTGCACTTAATAGAACCGGACTTTTTAAACACGGAAATTCTGTAATGGAAGCAGAATAAGAACGGACATTTTTTTGTAGTGGAAGTGCAGCTAAAGTGCGGATGAAGCATTATATGCCTCGACGTGACTGGGATGTCAGAGTGGTGCAATGCAAACATCGACGCCTGACACCTCTGGCCTTCCGGGTTTCGGTTCCCGGTCGAATCGGTCTTTAGAGACGGCGACTCTCTCTGGCAGCGGAGGTTTCCTCCTGTCACTCCGGTGTCCTCCTGCGGTACATTAGAATTTCCCAATGTTTGCCGTATTTTGTCGCTCAGCTCTCTATTCAATGGGCCATATGAATAAAGACTAGCAAATGCTTTTACTTCAGATTTGTACAGCTTTGCCTAGTGCATTTGTATTGCACAATTCAAGTATAAGAATTTTCTAGTCTTTATTCATATAACCCATTAGTAAGGTTAAGGTTTCGCAAATCTGGCGAAACACGAAGTACCAAATAAAAATTTCAACTTCATTTCCAGGACCCAATGTATGATTCCTGGAGATGGTTGATACCCGCTGCTTTATGTGCATCTTTCTGCAAGTCATGAAAGACCCAGACAGTTATAGTGCATCTTGATTTTTTAAATTTCCACTTGGTATCTACGAAGTGGAAACGAAAGACAAATTTCAAAGTTTAATATATACACCGTCACTCTGTCGGTCTAAACGGCCTACGCTTAAAGCTGAACTAGATTCATTACACCACAGCGCAAGTTGACAAAAAAATACCTGCCACGCCACAGCGCGGCAGGTAGGTGAAATACAAACGCCCTAGTCGGTGTTGAAACACCGTCTCCAAACCCGATATTCCCCCGACCTAGACTAGATGGCGCTGTCATTCAACCGCGAGCAGCCGAAGGGCGAGGATCTCCGCATACAATAATCGTCACTCAGCAGGCGATATTATTTGTGGTACCAACCAACTCCTGAAAAACATTACGGGCCATATTCATAAAGGGTGTTTAGCCTAAGCAGCGTACAAATTCTGCATTACACAGATTAAAGGCCTAGAAAACTATTGTCTGATGTCTGTATGGTGCTTCACCAGAGGCGTTCACCCGTAGGATAATCACCCACGTACAACTTTCCTGCGTCTAAGTTGAAGAGGACAAAGGAAAAGTTAAACGATCAGGTATGGCATGATATCCGTTGCAAAATTCGACNCCGAGTTCGCACAAAAGCGGAAGTCACATCGAACATAAATGTAATTTTAGCGCATGCATGGATGTGACATCGGACATGAATGTGAACTTTTACCATACGCACATGTTACGTTTTGATTACCCACAATTCCGAGTTCGCATGAAACCGGAAGTAGCATCGAACATAAATGTAATTTTAGCCCATGCATAGATGTAACATCGAACATGAATATGAACTTTATCGCATGCACACATTAAGTTTTATCGAACATAAATGTGTATGTCCCATGCAAATATACACTTCCAACATAAATATGTTTGGTGTCGAATTTTGCAACGGATATCATGCCATAATCAGGCAGGCTTGTCTAGAATTTGTCCAACACTTTCATTTGTCCTTGCACACTGAGCCGCAGGAAAGTTAGACGCGTGTGATCATCTTGTGGGTAAATGCCAGAGATCGGGCAGCATACAGAAGGCATAACAATAGTTTTCTAGGCCTTTAACCTGTGTAATGCAGAATTTGTACGCTGCTTAGGCTAAACACCCTTTATGAATATGGCCCTACATGTACGTCATGGAAATGAAGTCCAATTTCGTATTCGTACTTCGTGTTTTGTTAGATTTGCAAAACCTCACTATTATCTCTTTATTATGGTTCCCTTGTCCTTTATAAATCAGTGATTCAACGTGTAATTCATAACCATAAATAATTTATTATACAAGAAGGAAACATACGCTTTACCAAATCGAACTGGGAAGCCACTGGAATTTGATTGGATTCATATCATTCATGTGAGACGATTACAAATAGAATAATTCACGAACAAGTCAATCTGAGGTCTCAAATATAAAGATTGATCAAATTAGCATCACTCGACTTCGTCCAACACGGTTCGTCATCATTCGCCCACTTATATTTTTCATCAAAACTTTCGGACTGTGGAATCCAACAGCCCGTTTTCGAGTTAAACTCCTCCCGCAATTTCAAAACTGTTACCCACTACGTTACCCGCGCTCTGAAACTGCTTCAGTTGATGCCATCCTCAAAGTATCACTAATAGACGGCGTTAGCTGTCCTATTCGGGGAATCCCCGCTTGGAATGTGCGGGAGTATGAATATTATACTGTATACATTTGTTGTACACGTGTCTTAGCCAATCAGAAAGTGTGCTACGGCGGCGTCGGTTAAACGTATCATGACAGCTTTTGATTGGATCCCTCGCAGGAGCTGTTAATCTACTCCTTGCGACGGTCAAACATCCAAATACTGACCAATGGTGGTATCCTCGGACTTTAGGGCATAATCGTATTATACGATAAGCCGTAGTGCCGATCACGGTGATATCCCTGATCAATCAACCTGCAACCTTTTGATGTCCACCAATACAAATATCATTTCATCATCTCAATATCAGTGGCATTACAACAATATTTCTATCGGCATTTATTGGTTTTCTTATTGCTACACGGCTAAGAGCAAGTCGAACCATTTGCAAGCTAAACCAGGCAATGATAGAAGATACGTCGTTATTGAAAAAGAAGGAAGCAAGCCTCGAAGACAGATAGATTTGGATTGCAACAGACTCGGTTGGACCGATTTGTACTTCTACTCGATTTTTCCGTTAGGATGCAATCACATATAGAACTACACGCTACACGTACACGCCTTTTAACGAAGGCTTCACAGATAAAGCTGCATTTCCACGAGGCGTTTGCGGGCGCGGAATAGGAGGCCGACGCGGGTGGAAAAATCGATCCAACGTATTTCGCTCTCACACGTGCGACAGTTGGCCTGCGTTTAATTGCGATAGACGATCGCAGGTGTACAATCGCAAATTAACGCAAACTATCGCAGACCTTGTGATAATATTGCAGGCAATCGCGAATAATCGTGAAATTTTGGAAATGTTCAAAAAAATTTGACCTTGTCGCAACTTATCGCAGAGCAACCGCAGATTGTCGCAAAATATCGCACCATGTCGCAAGAAATCGTTTACATGTATACATGTAACCCCAAATTATCGGTGTCGACTGAAGAGGCTGCAGACAGAAAACCCGTCGCAAGATTGCCGCAGCTGTAATCGCAGATTGTCGCAAACAACCACAAGTGAACGCCAAAAACCGCTGATTATCGTTAAGTTTACGAACAATTCTCCGATACGTCTGCGACAAATGTGCGGTAATTTCTGCGATTGTTTGCGTAACGTAGAAAAATAAAATCGCACGCAAATTGTCGCACGTGTGAGAGCGGCTTTAGCTGTTTCACTCGCAACCGCGCCCACCTCCTCTTCTGCGCCCGCAAACGCCTCGTGGAAAAGCAGCCTAAAAGGAGACTTTTAGATACAACAAGGGTTCGTCCAAATGACGAACCTGGGATTGTCATTTCGACCAATTACATAGGCCTACCCAGTTTGGTGATAAATGGAAAACGAACCTAAGTTTTTCAGTGTACCCAGGATTGCAAACGAACGGAAGTGTTTACCCCATTAAAACAAGTGTCCCAATAGAGAAACTCTACTAGCTTGCATTCCTCGATGCAAATGATGTGCTGTTAAGTCAATATATCTTATTTCAAGGGAAAATGACTGTCCTGATAGATCCTGAACGCTGCTGCTGCTGCTGAAATGATGTTTTCTCGGTTGTTACAGAAATGTTACAGATTTGAAGGTCGGAACACTAAATACATTTACTCAATCAACCAAATCAACAAACCATCAGCAACAAAATCAAGTAATTTGTGTGACCTTGATGACGGCATACCCATCGGAATCCCAGCACAAAGCTGCTTGGACACTGACAACATTTTCCCGACATAAACACAGGCGAGCAACAAGCATGTTGTCCATTACCACGTGATCATCCGATGCCCAGTATGAAAATGTTCTGATTGGTTGACCAATCATGCGTCTTCATTTGTTGACCAATCAGCGCGTTGGAAACTACAGAATTTACCGATTTCGGTATTTGACTGTACTGGTGAGGTCGGCAACAAGTCAGACCCGTCCGCAAAACGGGAGTTTCAATGTACATATTTACTTGGTGACACTCGTGTGATTTCAGATGGACTATCAATATGCTCTTGTATCGCATGTAACACCCAAATGAAAGCCTTGTCCTCTTTCCAAACACACCCCGATGTTGTGTTTACGTGGAAAATCGATCGGAAAATCGTTTTTCAAGGTACTGTTCTCCAAGGTACTGTTCTACGTGATTGTTTCCCCATGCCAGATGGCTGTCAATGAACAATAGATATCCTGCGAAAGTCGGCCATGACAGGTCAGAAGGGGTAAACAAAACCTGGGCCTAGTGCACTGTACCGACCGTAAGCACAGGAGCCAACTGCACAAATGCACCAGGCCCAGGTTTGTGTACCCCTGTCATGGCCGACTTTCGCAGGATGTCTATTCACTTCTTGACTTAGAATACGACCAATGTCAACAACAGTCTTTTATGGCTGAGTACCGAATAGCAAGGAAATTCTCACATTGAGCAGCACATTATTTCTTTCATAACTGCTTAGACTTTTGATATAAAAACATCATGTTATCATGGGCTATTATCGTCACCAGGCGGTTGTGAAGCGTCAATTTTGGCATCGTCCGAAGACCCTATGCCATTTTCTTTACAATCAACTGCAAATGTCGATATCACACAATTGGCCACATAATACGTGCTATGTCCTGTTCATCAGTCGTTTTTGTAATATTTTTCTTGATCGACAGCTGGTGATGATATCAAATTGATTGTTTACTGTATTGTATTTGTATGTTTCCATAGCATTTGGCCCTGGTAAGTATGGAAGAGGGCATCTCAAGCTACTCATGTTCCTCGTTTACTTACCCAAGCAAAGGAACAAGGTAGCCTACAAGGCACCACGTCTTACTGTCCAACGCGACGTGAACAGCCAAGGTTGATATCCCATTATGGGCTGGATTCGAACCCGGGACCTTCCACCTACACTTAGCGGACGTGACAACCACTAGGCTATCACGGCTCTTAAATTGTTGATTTCAAATCCGGACATCGGTGTCTAGATCGACTAGGTGCCATATGCAGTAGACATGACATTGTGATTACGGATCAGTCTAACCAATTTCGTGCGCATGGGATAAAAAACATTACGGAACCCGCACACTAACGTCACGACGTGGCGCTGCGAGCGGTTGTACCGAAGTCTCTTTTTTTCTAACGTTATTTCCATTTATTTCTGGCGTGAAAACAAACCATTTGTGTTGATCGCCCGACAGTAAAACTTACATCATCGTGCAGCAGATGAAATTTTCTTTTAAAATCTCATTCCTTTTTTCTTAAAATGAAGAGATACGATGGCGATAAAAGCAACGTCTTTTGTGTCATTTTTCCTGCAGAAAAATGTACAAGAAATTTTTTCATGCGCAACGTCAACACCTAAAATGACGTCAATGACGTCGTTTCGGTACAACCGCTCGCAGCGCCGACCTGTCGGGATAAACCGCAGGGCGGGTTCCCCATTGGATAACGGTCAAACGTTCTCGTAGGCTAACCAGGCGGTGGAAAAAACTCACTAAATACCATAATCAAACGCACTGTTATTCCAAACTGATCAATGCACTCCATAAACATAAGTGTAGATTAGTGAAACGCGGCCGACCAATATCCATCGTCGCGACGAGTTGTCAATAATACGGTCGGTAATGGACACTCCAGAGTGGCGAACTCCAAGGGCATCAAAGGGGCAGATCGTTCGGCGACAGTTCGATTTTTAGTAATGTTTCTATCGATAAAACATTGTCAGCCTCTCGTGAACACTCCAGCACGTTCGCTGCGATCTAAAGCTAGCAGCACACTTCACAATAGTGAGGTTCAGCAAACCTGACGAAATACGAAGTAAGAAATACGAAATTTGACTTCACTTCCATTGACGTAATGTTCACTGTATTTCTGGAGATGGTTGGCACCACAAATATTGCTTGCTGCAAGAGTGTCTTTTAGCGTATGACTGGCGGCCATATTTGAAGTGCAATAGAGCTAAAATTTCGCAAACATACAAAGGTTATCTGCATACATATTCGTACCAAGTTACGACATTCTGCTGCTCTTCTTCATGAGATATTGGCTAAAGTCCCATTTTCAAGATGGCCGACTGGCAACCATATTTGAAGTCGAAAAGGGTCAAAATTCGATGTGTGCATAGAGGATGCGTAAATACATACAATTCCGATCTCAAAACATTCTGGTTGCAGTAATTTGCGAGATATGGACCCAGAGCCATTTTTAATGATGGCTGCCCCGCGGCCATGTTTGCGGTATAGTCATACCGAAAAATTTGAACTTTGACCTCTGTGACCTTGAAAAGTAGGTCAAATCAAAACCCCGTTAGGTATGTTATGTATCCTTATTAGATGCACCTATGATACACCTTTCGAGATGATCCAGCCAGTAGTTCAGGAGTTTTTGCATTTTTTTGTCTTTTCGGTTTGGTCACCTTCAATTCCCTTATACTACCTGGTGGCCAAGCAAAGAATCGAATGTGTCCGAAACTTGGTGCCATAGGTCATCTGACCTAGGGGTATACATATACAAAGTTTCAGGTCAATTGCCCCAGTGGTTACAAAACGTGCCCTGCCAACGGTCGACGGACGCTGCACCACCGTAAGACTCACCAGGTGAGCTAAAAATGCAATGTTGCCTGTTTGCACGAACGTAAGGTGAAGGAATGATAGTAGAAAATGACCCTAGGACAAAAAAAACACCTGGAAGATTTTCACCTAGGAGGCTTAAAGATAATGAGTTCGGTAACCTAAGGCGAAAACGACTTTTAAACAACCTAACCACTAACACATCGTTTCTGAGTGCAGAATAAAATCCTGCTACCGGATATTTCCTACAGATTGGTCCCATGTTGCCATTAAGTTCATCTCTTTAACCGAACGAGTAGATCTTACATGATGTCCCTTGGTAAACATCAGGTAGGAAACAAATACCAGAATTAGACTATTGCATGTTGTTTTATTAGGCGAGCATTTCGCTCCGTGTTTTGATTCCCAAGAGCTCTATTCTCACAAGCATCATTAAAAATTTATCTTACTTTTTTGTCACTGGAGATATCTTAAGGTAGGTCTACTACATAAAAAAATAAAATGCGTTGTTGAGACTAAACATAAACACAAAACCTTACTCTTTGTGACGATGCATCTCAGGCGGAAAACGCTTCCGAAACCCTTATTTTTTATTCATTGTAAAGATAAATAAAGGAAAAAAGGAGGGAAACAGGAATTCGAAATTATTGGATCAAATAATTGAGCACCATACGGGGGTATCAGATGTACCAAAAGAGATAATAGGGAGGTTTCGCAAGCGCCCGGTTAGGCCATACGACGACGTTTATCTATTGTTCGGATGTACCCACACAATAGATAAAGGTCGTCGTAGGGCCTAACCGGGCGCTTGCGAAACCTCCCTAATACTAAGGGACTCCACGTACAGCAGAAGAACACCAGAGTGCCAGTGTTACATTAGGGAGGTATCGAAATCAAACGATAAACGTAAACGTTAACGACAACGTTCTTTTTGTACCGAAAATGCAATATAAAATCTGATTAATGTGTAGTATGAAAATAACGTTGTCGTTAACGTTTACGTTTAGCATTTGATTTCGAAACCTCCCTATTGTTTGGGAAACTCCGGCCGATTTTGATCGACACGTTTTTCTGTGTGTCCATTTATTATCAAGTCGCAGCTTATTCGTCAGACAATAGTAAGGGAACATTCAGAGATGGGGAACATTCAAAAACATTACACCGGTAGAAAACCTCCATAGAAAGTGTCCCCTATAAAAAGAAGGATGACCATGAATCACGAGGCCAAATTCAAGTCGACAAGCACAACATAAAGGATGACGGCTGATTAATAGGGAGGTTTAGAAATCAAAAACTTTACGACAACGTTGTTTTTCATACTACACATTTACCAGATTTTATATTGCATTTTCGGTACGAAAATAACGTTGCCGTTAACGTTTACTTTGTCGTTTGATTTCTAAACCTCCCTAATATTTAGACATGACCGATTTTTCCAGGATGTACTGAATAGTGCAGTTTTGGTTCCATTCAATCTTCTTTTCCACACCACCAAATCAAAATTTGCAAATTTACAACCAAGGCACGTTTTACTATTTATTATGCATTATTTCTTTGATAATCGTACTAAAAACGTTTTGGCAACAACTACATTCATGTATTGTTTGTGGTCAAATTATGCAGTTTGATAATCGATTATTCTGTTCAGTTGAAATCGACACAAAGAGTGTTTACAAATCATGAAACTACCATAATTTAAAAAACGATATATATATAATGTCCGTTAATATTGATTAATCGGAATACACTGACTCTCATGAGAACAATTTTTACGTCTTTATCATTGCCGATCGATGTGCGTCAGTAGGCCTTCCCTGACAGAGAGCTGCTTGGTCAAATCACATTTCATGCAAATTCGATTCATCAGTATTCGTTTCCTTGAAAACCGAAGTGTCTCGCACCGACGATGATGGCTGAGGAGTTTCGGGGTGTCACTGTTGTCTGTCGACTTTTCCGGTTTGTGGAGTGATTTAGGCCCAACTATCAGGATTACCTATTGTTAGAGCAGGAACTTAAGCCACGATGGCCTCCTTTTCGCTGCTAGACGATTTTCAAATCACTCCTTTAATACACAGGCAAAATGACGTACATATGGCGGACGTACAGCAATTTTTATATCCGCCGTATGTACAATGGATCATCCTCTGGACGTCAGGTGTACGTATGGCTTACGTACAGAAAAATATGTCCGCCGAGTATATGCCGTACGTATGGCATACGTACATCATAAGCCACATATCCCGCGTACATACGACGACGTACATACAAATTGAATCTAGCTACTTTTATATACGGTACACAACCAGGACTGGCGGACGTATGCCGTATATACGCCATACGTACGCCAGATGTAGGCCTACGTCAATTTCCCTGTGTAATCTGAGTGTTTCGGCCTAAAGACATCTACATGTACATTTACGTCATCTGTGCGAGTGGCATTTTGTCAGCCAATGACTGTCATATTGTAAGCCTGATATCTAAATTCAGTGTCCTGTCAGGGCGGAATTGGTAAGTAGTGGATATCGTCTTGGGGCAGAGTGGGCCGGAGTTGACTCCCTGACGAAATAGATCTGTCTGTCGGTTTAAGTTCCTGTGCAAAACTTAGGTGGACAACAAAGTCTATGGGTCGTATTTTAGAACGTTCCTTAACGTTAAGGTCAACCTTGGGTCTATTGTAAAACATCGAGAACAATAGATTTAAGTTGGACCTTAATGTTAAGGAACGTTCTAAAATACGACCCTATAAATGCATCAACAGTACATTTATTTCGATTAGCATCACATCATTGTGAAGTGTTTTAAGGTCCCATACATCATTTATTTTCCGAAATTTGATTTCCGGCGGCCTTTTCCGATAAATATTACCATTGACGATTACGTAACGTGCACATTACGTAACACGCACTACGGATGCGATTATGGCTATAATCCATACTAATTTTTATTTCCTTTACATATTGTAATTTTCAAAATCACATGACTGATGAACATGATATTGCAACTCATCACAGCTTTTTAATGACTGTGCCCATCTTTTGTATCAAACAAACATCCTTCACGGGCGGATTGTCCATTCCTCATGACAGCCATGTTTCGTGTGATTTTCATGACGTCATTTCGGTACATAGCCGTGTTAATTTGGTTCAGAAAAATTTTGGTACAAATAGAAAGGAGTGGAAGCACTCGGTGAGATATAAAATGATCTCAAAGTTTTCAAAAATACTGCAAGATTGTTTTATATCTGAATCTAAAGGCGGATTGATACTTCTGACGCACCTGTATATACGGCGAGTGCTATGGCTATTAGGGAGGTTTCGCAAGCGCCCGGTTAGGCCATACGACGACGATTATCTATTGTGCGAGTACACCCAAACACGTCGTCGTATGGCCTAACCGGGCGCTTGCGAAACCTCCCTATTATCCATACTTCGACTTTCTTTACATAAGTCCTATTGTAATTTTCAAAATCACACGACTGGTGAACATGATATTGCAACTCATCACACTTTTACCGTGGCTGGAAAGTATCATATTTATTTTTTTTCTGAATATTTATTTATTTTTCTAAATTATTATTTTTCATTCTAAATTCGATTTTTTTCAATATCCGCCGCCTGGCGAAGATTATTTCCGCCGTGCCCATAATTATTTCCGCCGCCTGGCGAAAATTATTTCCGCCGTGCCCATAATTATTTCCGCCACGTGGCGAAAATTATTTCCGCCGTGCCCATGTGGAAATAATTTTCGCCACTTGGCGGAAATAATTATGGGCACGGCGGAAATAATTTTCGCCAGGCGGCGGAATAATTATGGGCGAGGTGGAAATAATTTTCGCCACGTGGCGGAAATAATTATGGGCACGGCGGAAATAATTTTCGCCAGGCGGCGGAAATAATTATGGGCGAGGTGGAAATAATTTTCGCCACGTGGCAGAAATAATTATGGGCACGGCGGAAATAATTTTCGCCAGGTGGCGGAAATAATTATGGGCATGGTGGAAATAATTTTCACCATGTGGCGGAAATTGAAAAAATCGAATTTAGAATGAAAAATAATAATTTAGAAAAAAAAATAAATACTGTTATGTTAGTTTGGTTTAGGAAAACTTTGGTACAAATAGAAAGGAGTGGAAGCATTCTTTACTTGTATCTCCATAAAGCGGGTGATCCACTGTTGCGATTTTGGCTTGAGACGGGGTTGCGTTCCCTTGCGATTACCTTATAAGGACTTCCGATTGCCATATAGGGTAATCGCAAGGGAACGCAACCCCGTCTCAAGCCAAAATCGCAACAGTGGATCACCCGCTTTATTTGTGACCCATCGCATAACATAAAACTGTTTGGGTTCGGAGATTGTTTGGACTACTCGCAGGGTACTGATGGACACCTCATTTAAACATGGGCCATTGAACCATCTTTCCTGAAGATGGAGATTTGGCCTAGTGGTTTAAGGCGTGCTGCCCCCTTAGTGCTGGCGATTGATGCCTTATGCGAGGATCCGTGGGTTCGATTCTGGTAGGAAGCAGAAATTTTCGTCCGAGAATTAATCTGTACGAGGATTTTACTGATGATGAATTTATCACAAAATATCGACAGCTAGCGGCCCGCTAGCAATAGAGGACGCAAAAAATCGTCGGCGACAGTAAAATGAGGGAGGTCACCGCAAGTCCTTGCCAAGTGGGCAACCCATTACGAAATTCCGATTAGGGGAACAATGGAAATGCCTGTGGGGCCCACGAAGGCAGCGCGATACGCAAACTTCCAACAGCTTATCGGCGGACTTCACTAGCGGGGTCCTATCGACGGTTCTATATGCGACCTCCAGAATTACCCCGATACGGTATCGGGCGACAAGGTCCCGCTAGGGACTAGCGGGCCGTTCACTGGCGGAGTTTCTATGCGCCCCCCCCCTGACCGCTAGTCATACCCACACACGCAGACTCTCTACTCGCATCAGCCGACCTATACACTCCCTGTCTGTGTTGTTGAATGATGTGGGACTTGTGATTGGCTGAATTGCCGGCGTATGAAAATTCACATCGTTACAATACAGTTGAACCCTGGAAAATGTCACGCCGACATGTGCCGGGAAACGGGGAGTGCTCGCTGGGGTGGACATAATAAAAGGTTGATTCATGCGTGGTGCCTAATTTGAAGAAGCAGTATCCTCGCGCATGCGCATGGATGCATCGTCTTGATTAGCCTGGTTCCCATCGTTCCCGCACCAGTCAACGCATGTTTTAGACTGGTTCCCGGTTGCTTTGGCTGCTGTGCTTTTATCCCTAGCTGTGCGTTCAGGAACCAGTCTACGCCAGAACCAGCGATATTTGGACATGCACCATTACAAGCATTGGTATCCAGCCTAATATACAGAAAGTCAACTGGCAGAATCTTGCAAATTTTCGACCCCAGTTGCAAGATCCTGCCAGTTGACTTTAGGCTCCCGTTCCATAGAGTTCACGTTTTCACGATTCATTGGCCTTTTTGCACGGTTCACGCGTGACGTGTCATGTTTCACGGGTGATCCCGAGATTCGGCAATGTATTTCTTATGATGCGGGTTCCATAGGCGTCATTTTTCTACCTTCGGACAAGTACGATTCATTTCATGCGTGAATAAATGAAAATCACCCGTGACTCGAGGAATGAACATGCTCATTCTTTTGGGCGTGAATTCTGTGGAACCAACCCTCCGAATGAAAGATCGTGAAAAATGAAACGGGAAAAGTGAAAAGTGAAAACGTTAACTCTATGGAACGGCAGCCGACATGTATATTATCATTTTTTTGTGTGTCAATTTTTGTATTTTCTCTTTCTTTGTAATATCACCGATCAACAGAATTATTCCGGAGACTCGGTTTCAAAATGCACTTTTCTGTAATTCTACTACATGTGCTGATATTTTTTCAACAGTCCATTTAAATATCCCCGAAGGTACATTTACAGTGTAATGGAAAAACCTGAAGGATCGATTTTTCTCCACTTAATTAGCAACAAGGCGCTGATCCACCCGGATCTTGGGTCAGTGCACTCTCTGTCGTCTTTGCACTGCAGTGTCATGTGCATAACATGGCAAGGCTGTACTACTTTTAATATCCTGCCGTTAGTGCTAAAATTTGTGTGCCAACTTAACAGGCAACAAGGGATATGTCTTGGGGAGGAGGATGCACGATATTCAAAGGGAAGTCGGATGTTTCAGATCAGGGTAGGTATCTAAATATCACCATTTTTAAAAGGCAAGTAGCAGCTCCCAATCAGCATTTTGATATGGCTATTCTATCAAACGTGTACATGGTATGAGGATCAAGCTGTGAAATATATTGCATAAGTAAAAAGCACTATATGTCAACATTTGGGCCAGAATTCATCGTTTCTCAGTTGCTGGCCCAATCTTTGATGTAGATGCTTCACGAACTAAAGTAGGTAGTTTCCTCTAGGGTCACTTGAATGACGCAACCATGCTGATGTTGTGTCGGGATTTGACATGGTGGTTACTTGGTTTATCACGAAATGACTGCGAATGTTATAAACGTGAAAGCAGAAATCGTCGTGACAGGATCAAAGTCCCCTGGGATCTTAGTCCGATTTTATTGCTCAATGAGGGATTAGAATAGAGATTAGAGACCATGACATTCGAACATACCAATACAATCGCAGGCTATATATGTCTCGGATTTGCATTCTTAGGACGTTCTCCGCAGGTAGCCTACACCGGCTCCAAACATTGACCATTGGGGTGTACACATGTATATGATGTGCCATTTTTAGCAGAATAATTCGCTAGAAAAAATATACAAGCAAAATGCAAAGAATGCGGCGAGAGCAACTGAAATTTGTGTTTAGTCCGGAAAACAGTATCGCGAAATATCATAGACTATCCTTAAAGCAAATGACTCCCTCGCGGTGGTTTTTTTTGATTCAGTGGGGCTCCATGACAGTTGGTCCTCAATATCAAGCACCATTTTGAGAAAAAGGCGAAAGAAGGAGTTTAGTTTAATGGGAAATGCATTAGAAAGCCAAACTTCGGAGGCGTATTCTGCAAAATCTGCCGCTTCAAAATCAATGTGAATAGCACAAAATGTACATTTTGACCGACTGAATTTGAAAACGTCGTTAATCCATTTTAACAAATTTTTAATGGAACCTCGTCCCCAGTGTTTACTTTCGCATATGTGCACATGTTTTGCATATGGCTGAAGCACGGTTTTGCCTGGAGGCGAGATTCACTCTCTATGGGAGGTACCACCAAAAATGTAAACAAACCCCACGAACCATTCGCTTTAAAGTGGTCCTAAACCGCCAAGCAAAAGTTGGCACCCGTTCATTTTCACCGCCCACGAAAATGGAACTTCCGATTCCCGCTCCTGGCTTCTGAGCATGCGCAGTACGCTACCTTCGCTGAGTTTGTCAACGCTGAGATGGTCGTGCAAACCGCAGCAGACAGGATGCCGAAGCGAGAAGTGAAAGAAGGGAAAGGGCGGCCTAAAAAGGTAGCAAATGCCGACCAGCGGCTGTGGACTGTCCAGAAACATTATCGAAGTGGCTCATAATAAAGAAAGAACTCAGTTTTAAGACGATGAGGAGGTTGTTTGTGTGTATGGCATCATTAACATAATGCCGGACTGCGGAACTCGCCGCCGTGCCGGTGTAACGTCAGTGAATTCTGTGGTTTCTTTTGAGAAAAGACCAACTTGCCTGGCATACATGCATGTACCGGCCGACACCGTCATCAATGGTGTCACTCGTGTCGGATTGAACACTCTTAGGCGTGAATATATCCGCTAAAACTCCCCGGAATCGAGGAGAAATCTCGACTCGGTGAACTGGTTGCATCCATGTTGCTTTGACAATCAGCTGTCACACAGCTGTCAATTATCAGAACTTGCCCAATCAGTGATCGCGTAGTAAATTCCATAGTAATCACGTGACGTGATGATTGACAGGCGTTCATTCATCCTGGCGTAGCGCGGGAAAATGAAAACGAGGCTGTCTCGCTCGCCCCGGCGGTTTAGGACCACTTTAAATGAAATAAATACCATTAACAACATCAGTTAAAAATAATGCATCATGACTTCATTATTTACATTCAATGTTTATAAACATGGATGTTTACATAATGTTATTTTGGATTTTGGAACGTGCCAGTCCATCAAATTGAATACTTTCGGTATCACAAGAATTTCTAGAGGGACAAAGCAACAACAAGTTACTTATAAGACAAAGACAGACTGCACACGAACAAACAAAATGTAAACAATGATTTTCGTGGCCCGTGAAAATACATGTACATGTACATACGTGTGGTACGTTATCTTTAAGTTACATAGAGCTGGTTACTGTTGCTTTTCCCCGACCTGCACACAGGAATTTGACTTCACACTCCACGTCAGACTGAAGACATTCAATTTCATAGCGGTTTTTGAGGATATCCTCAACACGTAAAGCTCGCATAGTGCCGCCAATTCCGAGGGAAAAATACGAGTTTCGACATATGTTTGGTTATCAGAAAAGTTCCCTTGTTGCTGTGTCAAGAGATAGAGACAATTTCCTGTTGTTTGAATTCAACAAAACAAAACTTGAGTATGCCGTAGCAGTTAATATATTGTTTTCCAAAAAGAATAGTTTACCAGAGCATTTCTACATTTTGAACAGCTATCAGAAGTTTGTGTTTTTTGCCTCCCCAATTCATGAGCCAAATATTTTTGCCTTCGACCTCAGCACGGAGAAGTTTGTTTCCATTTACATCAGCGAAAAGGAAAAATTGTACATAAAAAAATCGGTGGGAAAAAACTTAACGGATATTATCAGGGCCAGAAGTAGTTTTTTACATGTGTGGAATAAATATGCATTGATGGAAATAGATACGGCGTTATTCATGGCCTATGACGTCGCAGACCGATGCGGACGAATGTTCTTCCAGGACGGGGCGCGGTTACCTCTTCGATATTGTCACGACGCTACGATAATTTCAAATTACTTTCTATGTTTTAAGTACCTTAAAATAAATTTTTTAACGATTACTCTATTTCAAAAAAAGGCAGCTAGAATTTATTTCAAAAGTTTTGTTGCAAAGTACCAGTTGAAATTTGGTTGTCAACTTGATGGTTATCCAGGTTCGCCTTTTAGATACGCAACCTGCCACGACGAGAAATGCGATACCCGATTCATAGGCTTCAATTTTGATCCGATTATTCAGACCGGAAATAGACTTTACTCTGGGGACATAGGGAGATTCCTTACGCAGTCTGTTGTAGAGTTTCACAGTTTCACAGAAACTTTTGATTTCGGATATGACGCAACCGGCAACGTGTATGAAATTATCCGGAGGTTAGCAAATGGGATTCTAATGCTGAACGAAGTGTATATTTACACAGCTGACACATCTTAGTGAGCCAGTTAATGACAGTTGCTTGAAGTGGTAACGCTTATGAAGTCATCATGTAAAGAGCCGATTTTTTAAACGATAATTAAGGTAAACCTCGCTTTAACCATCGGCTTTTCCGACACACCGTGAATTAACCAAAGTAAACATTGACTTTTAGAATGTTTGGCTATCAACGATTCATAAAATCGAAAATTTCACTTCGATTAACAAACAGTTTGTCAACTGAGGGTTAATGAAACCTGATGGTTATCTTAGCCGTCGTTTTTAAAAATCGGCCCAAAGGCTGCTTAATGTACAGCAAGTTCGATTTAGTAACTAGGACTTTGAAATTTGCTTAGCAGCAAATTTGATAGTCCCCACAAATGGAAACTTCATAAAAGGTACTGTAGTTCCCATAAAAAATTGTTGGTTTATCATTCTTGTCATCTGAAGAAACTGTTGTATTAAATCTCAAGTCATTGTGCTACAACCTCCATCTATATTTAGGAATGTCAACTAACCTAATTAGTATGCGAGCATGTGCTCTTGTTTTGACTGGAGACTGACCATGTGACTTTGTTGTGTCTGGCTTAGGAACATTACCATTCGAGCATATGGCATTGTTTACATGCAGATCGCCTGCCATTGGCTAATTTCAGCTTGACCTCACCAAAGTTCAAGTTCGTGTTTATTCATGAGCAAAATTGTGAATATTTAACCAAAAACGCTTAAAAAGTAATGGAAATGGGCAGAATTTTGAAAATCTTTGTGTGTCCTGCACTGGATAAAATTACCATCTATGAGACTGCGGTAATGGATGTTGAGTTTATTCAGTCGTTTGACTGGGCTACATGTACCTCCATAATTGTCGTGTAATAAGCCAGAAACGGGAAAATGAACCTATAATAGTAATCGCAATATAGTCCCACTGTGTGTGGGGACTATAATAAAAAATAGTAATTTATTCAGTAATCATCTATTTACCTGTAGTGAAATACTTTATACTACGATATTGTGACATTTTGGCAAATTCTTTGGAAAGTACTGAGGTTAAGATCTGGTCAGACTCCCACTCCCACTCCGACTCCGAGGTGCTAAAATTCCGCTTTTTCAAGTGGAAAAGAAATTTACCACCCTGGCGGGTTCTATTCGTTCTCCTGAATGAGTAAACACCATTGTTCTAGAAAACCCCGTTGTATTTGATGACGTAGTTCCCCAAAAAAGAGTCCTCTGGAGTCGGAGTCGAGACTCGGAACGTTATCTTAACCTCCCTATTATCGGTTTTTTCCTCGAGCAACTGGAAAGTACGATATTATACAAACGAACTGCCAGGACGACGCTTAAACCGCCTTTCAAGTTTCGTGCTGGTCGGGATAGATGGTCGTATAACATGCGTTCTGGATATATAGTAATTATTACAAAGGGTGGTATATACCCGAACACTGTTAGACTTTATAATCTTAAAAATAACACTTTTCAACTTTGGCACACGGTGAAATATCCAACGTCCCATGAACTACGGGGAAACGTTTATGATAGGTTTTTGATTTTTGTCGTTTTCGGGGAGGGAAACGTTTATCACTTTCTCAATATGTTTAATCAAACAGTGGAGTTCACTATGAAGACGCCGAAATTTGATCGTTGCTATCGGGCAGCGAGCATGTATACCCCAGAAGTTCAAAAAGACAAAGTCATGATTATGTGCACGTATGATTTCCCGGGGAGCGCAACAGCAACTGTATACACGATGTCATTCGTTAAATCAAGTAAGTCGGTCGTTTTGTCAGATGCAGTGGCTCTCAAATTCCCGCATGCATGTAACAGTATGGAAGAAAGCGGGTTCACAGCTGAAGGTGACGTGATCATTGACTGTGACACAAGGAAACACGGTTTCTTTCTTTTTCGATCGAAAAACGGGTATGTCGGTCAGATACTTGGGGCTAAATCATCCTATAGTTACGGCTATCGATTTTCAGTATGGAGTCAACATCACCAAAGATATTTTGAGTATTACAACCGAAGAACTGTGGCTTACGAAAAAATGTTATTTTTGAGTTACGATTTCAAGTGTCAGACGTTAAGACCCTTGATCACGACCATGTCGTTAAAACCGATGATGATTTTAGTTACTTTTAAGCGAGACAGGTTCATAAATATGGGCAGCGTTACCGAAAGATTCACTCGCAATGGTAAAATAGTGAGGCTTTGCTCTTACAGTCCCAAATACGATAGAAGCGAAGGTTTAAAATTTGTAGACGTTTACTCTCAACAGTAACGTTCATAAATTATGATGAATCGAGTGCAGCGGAGTACACGTATTGGTTCTGTGGTAAAACACTGTTGTCCTGGTTGGTTGAGTACATGTAGTTTGTGTTTCAAAGATGGTCATTCCAATATAGATTTGATGATCCACCTTCACAGCGAACACTAAAATGCTTTGTCCCAATTAATAGGGAGGTTTAGAAATAAAACGATAAACGGAAACTTTATGACAACGTTATTTTTCATACTGCATGTACACATTAACACCAGATTTTATATTGCATTTTCGGTACAAAAAATAACGTTGTCGTTAACGTTTACGTTTATCGTTTGATTTCTAAACCTCCCTATTAAACCGTGACGTCAGAAAGAAAAGTCGGTTTTATTTACAATTATTTTTACGATGTAATCAGGCGGGTTCTATGATTTTGGTGCAGCACGCAAAGGGAAATTTCGGATCGAGTACAGAGGTAAAACTCTTCTCCTCAAACCAAAGAAATTATAAATAGTCTTAAAAATTAAACACGCCGTCCAAAGAAATACTTCCACGGCCGGCCCAGACATCAAAACTGCTCACAGCTGTGAATATTTCTGGAATAAAAATGAATGATGGTGGAACATTCGTTAAGCAATCCTTTGTACGGAAAATCTACCCGAGGAAAATTATCTCATTTAAAATTGCTGATAACACCTGACATTTTGCATTATGACATTTTTCATTCGGTCGGAGGAGTGCCACAGGTGGAAAAAAATCGTTTTCGAATTGCATGTAGTAGCATATCATGAATTAACAGTTCTGATATGAGGTGATAAAATATTTCTCAATATGCCTTAAGGTTTTCTCACGATAATCTACAGTGTAGCAGTATACCTTTCTCGGTAATCTACCGTAGAGTAGTTTATCACTCACGGTATTCTACAGTACAGTAACAAATCTCCCACGGTACAATAACATTTGAACAACATACATAAGTATTGCAACATAGGTTTTTTTCTGGATTTCTTTTGATTTCTAAAACTCCCTAATATTTAGACATAGCCGAACTTTTTCCAGGATGTACTAAATAGTGCAGTTTTGGTTCCATTCAATCTTCTTTTCCACACCATCAAATCAAAATTTGCGAATTTACAACCAAGGCACGTTTTATCATTTATTATGTATTATTTCTTTGATAATTGTACTAACACCGTTTTGGCAACAACTACAGTTTGGCCACTGGAATTACATTCTCGTCAGCTATTTTTCTGAATTTAATGAGGTTTTTTTCATTATTCATTATTTTTTTCCATGGAAAATTTCAACCCTTTTCGCACACACTAACTGGCATTTACAAACTGATTTTATGCCCCAATTTTTTAAAATGACAATCAATTCAGGAAAGGCAATTTGTGCTCTGTGAGAGCTGGTACCTGTAAATATGACATACAAGTGGCGTGGGCGTTTTGAAAGAGGCGGGAAAGCAGTTCAGTGGCAGATTTTTGCCTTTTTTTTGAAAATAATGAAATTTTGGAATAATGATTTTTTTGATGAGGGGCCAAAACCACAGGCGGGTGGTGACGAGAAACTATGTAATTTCATTGCATTGGCACTGCAGTTTGATAACCGATTCTTCTGTTGACTTTCAGAATCATGAAATTACCATAATTAAAAAACGGTAACTTAATGTCCGCTATTGATTAATCGGAATACTCCACCTCTCAGGAAAACAATTTTTAGTTTTATGTCTTTATCATTGCCGATCAATGTGTATCAGTATGCCTTGCGACTGACAGACAGCTGCTTGGTCAAAACACGTTTCATGCAAATTCGATTCGTCAGTAGGCTACCTTCGTTTCCCTGAAAATCGAAATGTCTCGCATCGACGGTCATGGCTGCGGAGTTTCGTGGTATCACTGTTGTCTGTCGACTTTGATAGTTTTCGGGGTTTTGGAGTGATTTACATGTATTTTGGTTATTAGGCCCAACTATCAGGATTACTTATCGTTGGAGCAGGAAAGCGATTACGATGGCCTAAAATTCCTTTTCGCTGCCAGACGATTTCCAATTAATTATTCCTTTAATAATCTGAGTGTTTAAAAAAATGTACGTCATCTGCGCGAGTGGCATTTTGTAGGCCAAAAGGATTGTCATGTCGGTAAGTCTGATATCTAAAGCCAGTGTCCCGTCAGGGGGGAATTGACAAGTACTACTGGAATCGTCTTGGGGTAGAGTGGGCAGGAGTTGACCCGCTTAACGATATTAATTTGTTTGTCGGTTTAAGTTCCTGTGCAAACATTAGG
>NMRB01000874.1:46698-102321 GCA_002633025.1 Notospermus geniculatus
CCTGGATCCGGCCCTGGGTTCAGATTCACGGGAATGGTAGGCCTAGTGTGACAACTGATAATGAATGCCGACCAAATACGATACTATTTGTTGAAGCGAAGATGACCCGGATTCATGGTATACTACAGTTGTAAGCTCACATGAGTCCTATCTGTACCGTGTATCTGCTTATCAGCCGCTGTTTATAATAAGTAGGTCATTGGAATTCCCCTTCAGCTTTAAATAAACTTGGGAAGTTCCCATAAAGAAAAATGCCTTAAAACCACAGTTTGCAGGCCAAAAGTTGCACTTATTTTTTGTGCAAAACCACCTATGAGTGATACCCTATCCGTTGAACATGACCGTTATGCACTAAATACCACCGGTTTTCAGTGCATAGCGGACAAAGAATCGCACTTTGCCTTTTATAGTATAGATATGAAGTTGCTCGGTGAAATAATGACAAACTGTGGCAGGTTCGTCACTTTTGTCTAACTTTGACCTCTGTGACCTTGAAAAGTACGTCAAATAAAAAACCCGTTAAATATGTTATGTATCCTTATTAGCTACACCTATGATAAAAATTTGGAGATGATCTAGTCATTAGTTCAGGAGTTATTGCACTTTTTGTGTTTTTGGTTTCCGCCACCTGGTGGCCAAACCGAGAGTCGAATGGGAACGAAACTTGGTGTCGTGGGTCATCTGACCTAGGGGTATATATGTACCAAGTTTCAGATCAATAGCTCCAGCGGTTACGAAACGTGCCCTGCTAAAAATCATATTTTGGATTCTTATGAAGTGAATTGTAACATTCCTAATTGCTATGTCTGCAATAACAATTACTAGTTTATTATCGTCATCAGCCTCGACATTACTGTATGCGCCACATGTATTATTTTGTGTATCTTTCTACTTATACTCTTCCAAGGGGACCAGCGAAAGCGATCATCCCTGATCTTGCTGTGTTCCCGACCTACATTTGTATTATTTTGTCTACTTATGTTTATTTAGTTTATTGTTGGTCGAAATAAAATGAAATGAAATGAAATGAAATGAAAATGCTAACGGACAACGACGACGACGGACGACGATGACGACGACGACGGACGCTGCACCATCGTAATAGCTCACCCCAGTGAGAATAGCTCACCCCAGTGAGCTAAAAATGACGTTCGTCTATTACGCGATAGACGCGATCTTCTATGCAATGAGCTTTTTGGTGTAGAACCAGCATGCCACATTCACTTTATCAGGAAAATGATTATTCGAAACTAGATAACTGTGTTTGGATACGTATCTTGCATAAATGAGCAACATTCCAATACAAATGAATATTTATTTCCTTCGTCGATTTCATTTTTATAGTTGATTTCGCAATCTTGCCGGTGCTGTCGTTTACTATTCAAATTACCAGTCATTTACGAATCAAATGTAGGTTACCGGTCAATAGGGCCGTTTTAGACGACCAAGCCAAAAAACCACATTCAGATTCGATCCGATTCAATCCGATCGACCCGCATTCTGGATCGGATGTGTTCCAATGTTTTGGGTAGCGTTTACACACGCATGTTATCTTGTCACATTCCGACTTCAAATTACCCTTGTGGAACTCTCCACAGCGAGTGCGGTCAGTGGAGGAAGAAAAACCACGTCAATGCGCATGCGCGGAGGTAGAATGAATCCGGAATCGGGTCTCATTTGTGTTTAGACGTCGAGAATTTTAATCTGGTCGTATGTGGTTCAATGTGGTCTAATGCGGTCGAATGTGGATTCGGGACCAGCAAAATCGGTGGTTCATTTTAAATCCACATTGGACCACATTAGACCACATTGGGTAGCGTTTACACGCAAGAGTTTTGACCCACAATCGGATTCGATCGGATCGTATGTGGATTTTTGCCTGTCGTCTAAACGGCCCTAATATTGACCGGTTCTTGAATTGTTTTCACCAGTCACTATACCAATGATTGGTATATTACCACCTGACTGGTATATTTAACACTTGATTGGTTTTGAATGGTACGTGAACGGTATTTTTACTGGTCACTACACCAATGATTGGTATATTACAGTCTGACTGGTATATTTACCATTTGATTGGTTTTGAATGGTTTTGACTGGTATCAACTGGAATACTGGTCAAAACCATTCAGAACTTTTTATACGGGCGCGCATAACATAAAACTGTTCGGGTTGGGAGATTGTTTGGTCTACTCGCAGGGTACTGATGGACGCCTCGTTTAACATAGGCCATTGAACCATCTGTTTTGGAGATGGGGATTTGGCCTAGTGGTTAAGGCGTACTGCCCCTCAGTGCTGGCGATTGATGCCTAATGCGTGGGAGGATCCGCTGGTTCGATTCCGGTAGGAAGCTATAACCGTGGTTACACTACATAAAAATACCCGTGTTTTTCCAGACTCGTGTCAAACCCGTGTGTGCGAAAAGCCCGGCGAGAGGTCACACCACTACATTGTACACTGAAAAATAATCCCTTCTCAGATTGAGTACCTTTGGGGTACTCATACTATATTCAACTCATTATGAGTACTCTATGTACTCATTCTGATTACCCATTATACTCATAGCATAGGATAACACGTTTGAGTACTCTTTCTACTCACAATGAGTACTGCAGCGTACTCACGATAGGTACCGTATGCTGTCTCATCTTGAGAACCCAGGGTGCAGTACTTACACATAGTTTTTGCATGATTTGGGGCTAAATCTTGCGGTTTGAGGTGGGTCGACTAGCTTAGACACATAATGTAACCATCTACTGCTTCTGACGGCGTTTCATGGATGCCACAGAAAAGTCGTGAAAGCGAAAAATCAAGCAAGAAAATAAAGAGAACCCAGTTCCGAAAAGTTATGGCATATAAGAATGTTGCTGCCTCCAATACTAACATGGTAACAGCAAAAGTTTGTAAAACAAACCTCGCTCATTATTTTTGTGGATACTAAACTTTTCGGAAATGATGCTCATCTGAACCTCAAATGTCATAAATTTTATTTGAATGAAATCCTCGACTCCGTCTGTAGTATGTGTAGTAACTTAAATGTTACGGCTTACTCAGCCAAACAGAGTCCCCTGATCAGGGTTTTTCGATCGCCAAGAGTGTCCCACTCAACCACACAGTGGAAGAAAAGGACAACTCTTTGGAGCAACGAAAACTACTCAAGATTAGTATCCCAATGAGAATCCTCTGTTACTCACCATGAGTACCCAACTACTCAGTAGGAGTACTATTTGGTACTTGATATGAGAAGCCATACGAGTATATTTACCAACTCATTATGAGTATTTACCTACTCACTATGAGCGGAAATAGAATCTCATTTTGAGTACTTTTCTACTCATCTCACGGACGGACCTGTTAGTACCCAAAAGTACTTATCCTGAGAAGGAAATTTCTTTCAGTGTAGTTAAGTCGCCCGGCGACAGTTGCGCTGCATGCACTGACTCTTCAGTCATTTCTCAATTGGCCCACATTGTTGGAGGCGCGAAAACGACGTCACTTAATGGCTGCGCCATCTGTAGCCGTGCTAAAGAACTAATGAGACACGGGGATTTCGAAAAGCACGGCGAGATTGCCGTGTTCCAGAAACCCGTGTTTTTCACGGGTTTCTTGAAGCCCGGCAATTCATAGGTGTGACCGCAAAAAACCCGGGGATTTTATGTAGTGTAACCACGGGTTATGTCTTTCACATGAGTACCCGTTTCTGTTTCATGTTCTTTAATTGTATATCCCTTATATGTGACCCTTCGCATAATACAAAGCTGTTTGGGTTCGGAGATTGTTTGGACTACTCGCAGGGTACTGATGGACGCCTCGTTTAACATAGGTCATTGAACCATCTTTTTTGAAGAAGGGGATTTGGCCTAGTGGTTAAGGCGTGCTGCCCCTAGTGGCGAGGCCTATACACTCGATCCAATTTTTCATCCAATTTTAATTCAAATTCAATTCCAGGCCTATTGGGGCTTCAGTGTATAAACCCGCACGCAGGCCTTTATTGAGCACATTCAGAAAATTGGATGAAAAATTGGATCGTGTGTGCTGGCGATTTTGATGCCTAATGCGAGGGTCCGTGGGTTCGATTCTGGTAGGAAGCAATGTCTTTCACCTGAGAAACCAGTGTCTATAGTTGCGCTTCCACTACAAAAAAGCCGGTATTTGTCCGCTCTTATTCTGCTTCCATTACAGAATTGCCGGGTTTAATAAGTCCGGTTCTATCAAGTGCGGATCTATTTAGTTCGGATAGCATAGCCGATCATACTCCGAATCTAAATTAGATGCGGATCAACAGTGGTGTTTTTGTAGTGGAATGGCAATAAGACCGGATCTATTTGTAGTATTATGATCGGCTGCAGGTGGCTTAAGATCGCTTGCGACATAGCGCATGCTCGAAAGTACCAGAACAATAGGCGCCTTCACTCCACGTATCGCCATCTGTAGCCGAGCATACTACCCTCAAATCCAGTAGCGGAAGCGCAAGCCGTGAAAAACCCGGTCTTATTTTAGATGCGGTACTATTAAGACCGGATCTAAAAGCTGTAATGGAAGCGCAGCTTATTTCATGTTCTTTTATTGTGTCTCCTTTATATGTGACCGCTCGCATAACATAAAACTGGGTTCGGAGATTGTTTGGACTACTCGCAGGGTACTGATGGACGCCTCGTTTAATAAGGTCATTGAACCATCTTTTTTGAAGATGGGGATTTGGCCTAGTGGTTAAAGCGAATGGCTCGCGGGGTTTGTTTTGTTTTTTGGTGGTACCTACCATAGAGAGTGAACCTAGCCTCCAGGCAAAGCCGTGCTCCAGTCATAGGCAAAACCTGTGCAAATATGCGAACGTGCACCTGGGGACGAGGTTCCATTAAAAATTTGTTAAAATGGCTTAATGACAGTTTCAAATTCAGTCGGTCAAAATGTACATTTTGTACTATTCACATTGATTTGGAAGTGGTAGATTTTGCAGAATACGCCTCCGAAGTTTGGCTGTCTAATGCATTTCCCATTAAACTAAAATCCTTCTTTCGCCTTTTTCTCAAAACGCCGCTTGATTTGAGGACATGTCAACAAACAACTGTCAACAAACCCCGCGAGCCATTCGCTTTAAGGCGTGCTCACTCTGCCCCTTAGTGCTGGCGATTGATGCCTAATGCGAGGGTCCGTGGGTTCGAGTCTGGTAGGAAGCGATGTCTTTCACCTTGGATGAACATGAAATAGAAACGGGTTTCTATTTAGTGAAATACATGTACTTTATCTATACGCTATTGTGACATTTTGACGTATTCTTTAGAAAGTATTCGTTTCCCCTAACATATTACTTATGAAATTACCGGTTTGTTCGATCCTCAAGCGACTGGAAAGTACGATATTATACAAACGAACTGCCAGGACGACGCTTAAACCGCCTTTCAAGTTTCGCGCTGATCGGGATAAGTGGTTGTATGAAAAGAGTGCTGGATATTTACTAATTGTCACAAAGGGTGGTATATACCCGAACACTGTCAAACTCTATAATCTTAAAAATAACAGATTTCAACATTGGCACACGGTAAAATATCCAACTTCCTATGAACTTTGTTCAATTCGGAGTCTATGGGATAGAAGGTTTTTGATTTTTCAGGCAGGAAGGATATTTCGCCTTCTCAATATGTTAAATCAAACAATCGAGTTCACGTTGAAGATTCCGAAATTTGATCGGTGCTGTCATTCATCGCTCACATATCACCCAGAAGTTCAAAAAGACAAAGTCATGATCATGTGCAGGTATCATTTCCCGGGGAGCGCTACAGCAACTGTCCACACGATGTCATTCGTTAAATCAAGTAAATCAGTCGTTTTGTCAGATGCAGTGGCCCTCAAACTCCCGCATACATGTAACAGCTTTGGATATGCAGTGTTCACAGCTGAAAGTGACGTGGTCCTTAATTGTCACATGAAGAAACCTGGTTTTTTTCTTTTTCGATCGAAAAACGGGTATGTCGGTCAGATAGTTGGGGCTAAATCATCCTATAGTTTTGGCCACCCTCAATTTTCAAGATGGAGTCAACAGCACCAAACATATTTTCAGTGTTACAACCAAAGAAATGGGGCTTACGAAACAATGACATTTTGGGGTTACGATTTAAAATGTAAGACGTTAAGACCCTTGTTCGCGACCAGGTCTTTGAAACCGATGATGATTTTATTTACTTTAAAGCGAGCCAGGATCATAAATATAGGCACCGTTAACACAAGATTCACTCCGAATGGTAAAATAGTGATGCTTTTTTCTTACCATCCCAAATACGACAGAAGGAAAGGTTTAAAATTTGTAGACGTTTACTCTCAACAGTAACGTTCATTGTTTAATTATGATGAATCGAGTGCTGCGGAGTAGGCTTTATCGGTTCTGTGGTAAAAATACTGTTCTTCTGGTAGTTTGAGTAATTTTTGTTTCAAAGATGATCATTCCAATATAGATTTGATAATCCACCTTCCAGCGAACACTGAAATGGTTTGTCCCATTCAAGTTATTAACCCGTAACGTCAGTAGAAAAGTCGGTTTTATTTACAATTGCATAGGGTGTCTAAAAAAAATGTTACCATTTTGATTTGATCTCCAGTCCACATTCTTTGGACTAAATGTTTCATCTTTTCAGGTTTGGTAGTGAAGATTTGGGAGATTTGATTCATACAGGAAGTTTGAGTTTTTATTTACTATGGTGTTCATGCTGGAGCAAAAACAAAAATGGTAGAAATGCGCAAAGCCATGTTATTTTTGTATCGGGTGGCCACCGCAGAAAATGACAACCCTAATTTAATATGGCGTTATTCAAAAAGTATCAAAGCTATGACTTTGATATTTTGCACCCTCTATTTAAAGAATATCAGACATCGCTCCTCAAAATTTCAGCTCCATAGAATAACTAGCATTAAAACAGCAGCATATTCAAAATTTCTCGCCAAACATGCAATGGCGGCCAATGAAATTGCACTGAACTTTCCGCACTGCATTTTTGGAATTTTAAACATGTCGCTGTTTTAGTGCTGTGTAACCTACTGAGCTGAAATTTTAGGGAAATCTATCTGATATCCTGTAGATAATTGAAGCAAAATATGAAAGTCATAACAGTAATATTTTTTGAATAACCCCATATTATAAAGGGTTTTCGTTTTTTGGGGACACCCAGATATGAAGTTAATTGTGATCACAAAATGGCTATACGTCAGACGTGATGAAAGACATCCACCTGGTAAATTTCTGATTCGTTATGATGTCGAAAAAGTTGGAAACAAAGGAACATTGTATTATCAGGCCAAGAATAATCAAGGAGACCGCGAAATGCTCTCTCAGAACAGAAAAGAACATTGCAGCAGTTAGACACAGTGAAAATGTCTATTTTCAGTCACTGAATCGTAAAACTGCAAAATCACAAAAACTGTGATTGTGATTGTTACAAAAATGATATCAAAACCATTCTAATTTAATAAAAATTTCCCAGGTTTCTTCTAATCAGGACAGGAGTTTCATTTCAAAGACATCAACAGTTTAATTTTTAGACAGGATCAAAATGGTAACATTTTTTGAGACGCTCTACGATGTAATCACGCGCGCTGATTCCACAGTATAGTAATATATCTGTCAAGGTATTCAACATTATAGTAGTATATCTCCCATGGTATTCTACATTATAGGCAGTACCGGTACATCATGCGCGATACTCTACAGTACACATGTAGCAATGCAATTATCCTATTTCTTATTGAAAAATCATTGTAAAAATCGAAATATTCATATTCTTGTGTCTTGATGCGGTGAGTTTACACACGAAATTTTTCTATTTGGAATTACCTCTAGAAATACGAATTAATAATGGTCAGTTGTTCCAGTTTAATTTTCTGCTTCAATTCCTATCATAATGATCACAGGGTGTGGTGTGCTTTTNCAATCAAACTGCACTGAACCTATGTATACTATGTTTAGTTTGAGGTATTTTAGAATAGAAATTGAACCCTCGGGTTTGGACTGCGTTTTAGCTCCACCCTCGAGTGTTTGGGATACTCAACAGAGGTCCTCCGCCTCGGGTTCAATTCCTTAAACAACAACTTCGTTTTACCTGCTCATGTCTTCTCTCCTTTTTCATACTTTGTACACTTTCTCGAACTTTCCTTGTTTGCTAATAATTCTCATAAGTGCTTATCCAAGAGCAAGCGGAAATCAACTTTTTAAGGGGTGGTCGGTCATTTAAAGCGAACTGGTCGTGCCGGTCAAGATTTCCGAATAGAGAATCAAACGCCGCCATCTTGAATCTATAACTGCTGTGGCCTTGCTGCCTTTGAATACGTTTTAGAACAACTACAGATGTAATCCACTAAAATATGAAATTTGTAATTTTGAAATTATGAATTTCGTGGGCCACGAACTTATTCTTAGTGTCATTTTTGACTGCCACGACTAATTCCCTTTAATAGGGAGTTTTCGCAAAGCCCCCGAAACGCCAACGCGAACGCCAAACCCATTGTTCGGTGTCACGAAGAGAGCACCGAACAAAAGAATAGAAGTTCGCGTTGGCGTTTCGGGGGCTTTGCGAAAACTCTATATTAAGCGATATCGCGGACGTGGCTAGCTTCGGGACGAGGGGAATGCCCCCCGGACGTTATCGAAAAACGTGTTTTTCTTGTAGATTTTGGCCGGACAATGGCAAAGAATGCAGTTCCGCTCCACGGAGATCCCAATAACCCCCTCCTCAGGACAAAAAGGCGAGCTTAAAGGAGCACGGTATTGCCACTTTTTCTCGACAGCCGGCGCCACCGCGCCACTCTCCAAACCAAGGGTCTGACTATGTCTCGGCGAATGACCCCATTTACTGCGTACATTTTGTAATGCATTTTTGTAGTTCGTCTTACTGCCGCTAGGTGGCTCCCTCTACGTCGGCAGTCAAATAACGCATTTGAGATCCAATACCGTGCTCCTTTAATTGATGCTTTATGTAACTGTGCGTACCTGTATTAACTGGATTAAACGGCGAATGCATTTTCCATTTAAATTCTTAAAGTCCCAGTTGGGCTACTTTTTATAACTTTAGTAAGTTGGTCAGAGGAGAATATTGGGCCTAATGTGATGACGTCATTGCAGGAATTTGTATAATGAGCATGCACTTTAGTGCTGTAACGGACTTGCGTAACTATTCATGCGAAAGAATGAAGTACGATATGAAATCAATTTAATCAAATATTTGAAATGTTAAAAAGTTAGGTTTTTCATGATATTTTGCAATTGTAACATTTTCGTGATATTTTGCCCATATTTTTCAATCCCGGCCTGAACATTCCGACTAAAAGTCATTTTAATGAAGCAAAGGTGTGCCAGTGCAGCTGATAGGTATTTTCTAAATATTTTTTTCTGTAATTTCGTGTTTAACTCTATTTGTTTGTGGTCTAAATTACTGCAGTTTGATAATCGATTCTTCTGTTCAGTTGAAATTGACACAAACAGTCTTTAAGAATCACGACATTAGCATAATTAAAAACGATATCTATATAATATCCGTTATTGATTAATCGGAATAGGCCTACTCTACCTCTCAGGAAAACAAGTTTTTTCGTCTGTGTCATTACCGATCAATGTGTATCAGTAGGCATTGCGCCTGACAGACAGCTGCTTGGTCAAATCACATTTCATGCAAATTCGATTCATCAGTATCTTCGTTTCCTTGAAAATCGAAGTGTGTATCGCACCGACGGTGATGGCTGAGGAGTTTCGGGGTATCAATGCTGTCTGTCGACTTTAGTTTTTGGGTTCGTGAAGTGATTTAAGGCCTATTTACACGATGCGATTTCGACACTCGTCCAAGACAGACGCGATTTTATTATACGATTTTGTCTGATCGGAAATTCTGTCTACATGTTCCGATTTATTCATCCGTCAATACAGACAGACTCATTCTTCGTCAAGCACGCCAAGTACATGACCTCCAATGCAGCCACCTGATTGGTCGAGTTCATGCGTCCGTCATCCGACATCGGTAGAAAATATAACATCCGTCTTGTGCATCCGACGTCGCAAATGCCGTAAAATGTTCGTATGTGCAGTTTACACGTACTGATTTGGACGTACCATCGTGTCGGATCGGACAATCGGATGTAAAAATTGTATCGTGTATACGTATATTGGCCTTTTCTCTTTCAGTTATTTTGCCCAACTATCAGGATTACTTATTGTTGGAGCAGGAAAGCGACCACGATGGCCTAAAATTCCTTTCCCTGCCACAGACGATTTGCAAGTTATTCCTTTAATAATCTGAGGGCCGATTTTGCAAACGGTGTTTAGCTTAATCAGCGTTTTAATTCTTACTTATACAGGTCAAGGGCCTAGAAAAACATTGTTTTGCTGCCTGTGCGGTGCTCGATCGGCGGCGTTTACATTCAGGATCGTTTCACATTCCTGCGTTAATGTCCTGGATGACGGAAGAAAAGAGCTGGGCCCGGTTGCACAAAACTCACGATAGCGCTAACTTGGTGTTCCAGTATTTGTAAAAATACTACTATTTTAACATTCCGTTGGCGAATAAATGTTTTATTAAGGAATAAAGTACGAACTCTTTCGAATCCCTACGCAATTGGGTGTGCAACGGTCAGAAATTCATCCGCCGTCAGCAATGCATTTTGCATTGTGCAAAAGTAGTACCGGTCTGGCCGTTTCCAGAGTTTAATGTGGCATTGAACTCTGGGTACGAGATTGGACCTGGCCATTGAATAGCTCTCAGTTTTGAACAGAAAAGGCTGTTCGGATCACATTTACATTGGTCACGGAAAAAGCGTTCCGGGCAATTCCATGTTGTAGAAGCTCACTTTCCAAGGTGTTTTTTTTCATAAATTGGGGAGTGTTTGAACAGTGTTTGATATTGAAACCACAAATACGCACCAATGTAAAACAAAATTATCTTTCATTGCAATGATATGGTGAATGCTAGCTATACTAAGTCACACAAGGTACTTTTTCCATTTTTCCTCAAATTCTCATGTTCTTGTGAAGTGCCTCATTTTTAACCAATCAGGTAAAACAATTTTTCTCAACGGTGTCAGTTTTGTAATGCCACTATCCATATTGACAAGGAGACATAAGCAGATATTGGCTTGTTCAAAGCAAAACCTCCAAAAATTCAGTTCATGTAAACTACTTTTGCTCTTGTAACGTCAGTCACGTAACGTCAGTCACACATAATTATGCTATTATTGTGATTATGGCTTTGATTTGTAACATGGCAAGGAACAACAAAATAACATTGCATGTAACCTTCCATCCTAGAATAAAAACAATTGTTTGCCCTGCTTTGTTAAAAGACAATGTTGCAGTAAACTTGATGTATTTTCCTGTGGCCATTTTTTTGTAACGTCAGTCACACCCATAGTTGTGAGTGCTGTCATCTTGTACAAAGCACCAACCAAATTTCCCTCCAGCACCAGGTAGACCTAGTTCCTACCATGCCCCTCACAAGATATGAAAGCTCAGGTGCTGATCGTTTTAATACAAAGTCACTTCAAATGACCATTTTCTCTCTGAAATGTAACGTCAGTCACCGTGGAATTGCCCTTCCGGTCCCGGCCGCGCCCACTTCGTCATCTGGCGATCTGCCCCGTTTACATCAACACAATGGAACCGAGCCAGTTGGCGGGTGCCACGAGCTCTCCAGTCAGTTCAGTCGATCGGAGGTACGAAAATCAGAGACGAAAAATCAAACGACGATAACAACAAAATGGATGCCTCCATGCAAAATCACTCAGAAATTCAGGCCAATGAGGTCGTTAATAATTCGCGCATGTGCAGAACACAATTTAGCAACCGTGCCGAGATCCGTGCTTGGACCGGTCCGAGATCACCTCCAACTGGTGATCTCAGCTCGGTTTGGTTTGAAACCGTTCTTGGCACGGTGGTCCCGTTTACACTAATTTTTGGGCGGTCCGTGCTCGGACCGGTCCGAGATAGGTTATTTTTCCTCAGTTTAAACTGGGCTAAATGATTGCTCTATCTCTATGAGGACCGTGGTCAAAATCCACGGATCCCATGCTCGGCTCTCCACCATGATAATGACAGTGGGATGGATGGGGTGCACGTGATTTCTAAAACCTGATCCCATTCACACTACAGCATCACTTTAGCCTCGCGCATGCGCATGGATACATCGCCTCGATTAGCCTGGTTCCCGTCGTTGCCACACCATTCCCGCACCATGTTTTAGACTGGTTCCCGGTTGCTTTGCCTGCTGTGCTTTCAGCTCCAGCTTTGCGATAAGGAACCAGTCTATACCTGAACCGGCATTATTTGGACATGCACCAGTACAAGCATTGGTATCCAGCCTCGGTGTCGTGAGGCTCCGCAAATCTGTGGTAATATCACAGATCAACAGAATTATTCCGGTAACTCTGCTTCAAAATGCACTTTTCTGCACTGTAAAAACCATTTTGTCCACTACCTGGACACGTGGGTTTGAGATGAGAATGGGTCCATAGTACCCAGAATATTTGTTCTTCGAGCCTGAAACGAGGAGGTCCTTAGGTTCCAGTAACCCATAATGACCAGTTTCACAGGTCACTTTGGTCCATCTACTATTGCTGCTCATGGGTGCCAACACCCCACGGTAGCATTCGTAGATGGGCCAAAGTGACCTATGAAACTCTCATTATGGGTTACTGGAACCTATAGACCTGTCCGTTTCAGGCTCGAAGAACAAATATTCTGGGCACCATGGACCCATTCTCCATTGAACACATTTCAAACCCAATGTGTCCAGGTAGTGGACAAAATCATGGGTCTCTCGAGCCCATTCGTTTTTACAGTGTGTAAATCTACAACATGTGCTTATATTTGTTCAACAGTCCATTTAAATATCCCCGAAGATACATTTTATTAGGGCCTACATGTAATGGAAAAACCTGAAGGATCGATTTTTCACCACTTAATTAGCAATAAGGCTCTGATCAGTCCGGATCTAGGGTCAGTGCCCTCCCCATCGTCTTTGTACTGCAGTGTCATGTGCATTGTATGGCAAGGCTGTAGTACTTTTAATATCCTGCCGATAGTGCTAAAATTTGTGTGCCAACTTAACAGGCGACAAGGGATATGTCTCGGGCAGGAGGATGCCCGATTTTCAAACGGGAGTCGGATGTTTCAGATCAGGGTAGGTATCTAAATATCACCATTTTTAAAAGGCCAGTAGAGGTAGCTCCCCACCCGTGGCTCCCAATCGGCATTTTGATATGGCTATTCTATCAAACATGTACACTCATGGCCAAAAGTAAATGGACAGCAGTTTATCTTGAATATCTCCAAACCAATGGGGTTGAGAAAATTGAATCCGACATATGTAGTAGTAAATTTTCCTGGCTATCTAATGGTATCAGCGTCGAAAAAATCCGAAGAAAACCGCATTCGACAGACGGAATTTTGTAAAGGTATGTTTTTTGCTACTTCTTTATTTGCATGATTTCATTCAAAATGTTTATATCGCTGTGTTCTACTCATCGAGGGCTTTCATAATATATCCTGAAATTTCAAACATTCCGTGTAGAAATGTGATTTTGGGGCACTTTTATCAAAATTATGTTGCCCATGCATGCAACACCTTTGACAGAGCCCCTTGAACCCAATGGTCATGCCAGTAGATAAAAATCAATGGCCATTGAATAGTTTGTGGGATTGACGGGGTGCCAACAGGCTGTGAATTGGTCAACTACCAGGAATCCACTGAATTGACGTAGCCTGTTATGGAAATTGACCCTGCATGACAAACGCGACCTTCAGCCACAACTGGGTTTCTTAATTCATTCGTGAACGATAAATGACAACACTCAGCTTTCATTCACCACCACAACTCACAATAGTGCAGAGGCCTGTGTNTCGGCTATGCTATCCGAACTAAATAGATCCGCACATAATAGAAGCGGACTTATTAAACTCGGCAATTCTGTAATGGAAGCAGAATAAGAGCGAACAAATACCGGCTTTTTTTGTAGTGGAAGCGCAACTAGTATCGCGAAACATCATAGATTACCCTTAAACAACAAAGATAACATATCATGACTTCATTGTTTACATTCAATGTTTGTAAACATGGATGTTTACATTATGTTATTTTGGCTTTTGGGACATGCCAACCCAACAAATTGAATACTTTCGGCATCACAAGAATTTCTAGAGGGACACGGCACAAACAAATTACTCATAAGAGACAGACTGCAGACGAACAAACAAAATTAGTTTGGTTCCCGAACCCACCGCTAGGGCTAAGAGGGTTCGGTGTCGGCCTCGTTTGACCTTGACCCCATACACCAAAATCGATGTGTCTGACGTCACAGAGGATAGACTGGTTCGCGATCCCAACATAGCTCTACGGTATGTTGGAACCGAGAACCAGTCTATCCTCTGTGACGTCAGACACATCGATTTTGGTGTGTGGGGTCAAGGTCAAACGAGCCCGATACCGAACCCTCTTAGCCCTAGCGGTGGGTTCGGGAACCAAACTAAAACAAAATGTGAACAGTGATTTTCGTGGCCCGTGAAAATACCTGTGATACATTATCTTTAAGTTACATAGAGCAGGTTAACGTTGCTTTTCTCCGACTTGCACACAGGAATTTGACTTCAAACTACACGTTAGAAGACATTCAATTTCATAGCAGTTTTTAAGGATGAACTCAACACGTAAAGCTCGCATAGTACCGCCAATTCCGGAAAAAACGTATCAGTTTCAATATATGTTTGACTATCAGAAAAGTTCCCTTCTTGCTGTGTCAAAAGACAATTTCCTGATATTTGAATTCAACAACACAAAACTTGAGTACACCATAGCAGTTAATATATGGTTTTCCAAAAAGAATAGTTTACCAGAGGGGTTCCAAATTTTGAACAACTATCAGAATTTTGTATTTTTTGCCTCGCCAGTTCATGAGCAAAATATTTTCGCCTTCGACCTCAGCACCAAGAAGTTTGTTTCCATACACATGAGTGAAAAAGAAAAATCGTACATCAAAAAGTACCTGGGAAAAAACTTAAAGGATATTATCAGGTCTGAAAGTTTTCATTTGTTTGTGTGGAAGAAATATGCATTAATGAAACTAAATATGGTGTTATTGATGACGTATGGCGTGGCAGACCGATTCGGACAAATGTGCTTCCAAGACGGGGCGCAGTTGCCTCGTCGATATTGTCAAGACGCTACGATAATTTCAAACTTCTTTCTGTGTTTTAAGTCCCATACAAAAAGATTTTTAACGATTACGCTATTTCAAAAAAAGGCAGCTAGAATTTATTTTAGACGTTTTGTGGCAAAATACCAAATCAAATTTGGTTGGCTGACTGACGGTTATCCAGGTTCGCCTTTTAGATACGCAAGCTGCGGCGACAGTTACTGCGAGACACGACTTGTAGGCTTCGATTTTGATCCGATTATTCAGACCGGAAATAAACTTTACTCTGGGGACATGGGGAAGTTCCTTACGCAGTCTGTTGTAGAGTTTCACAGTTTTCAGTATGTTCGTGATTTTGGAAATGATGCAACTGGCAACGTGCATGAAGTTAGCCGGAGGTTAGTAAATGGTATTCCAGTGCTGAACGAAGTGTATATCCATACAGCAGGCACAACTTAGCGAGCCAGTCACTAGTGAGTTTAAGAAACCATACGTTAACGCTAACGCTAACGCTAATTACGTCAAAATGACGTCACTCCCCGAAGAAATACAACAGATTCATTCGATGTGACGTCAAAATGATGTCAATAACGTTAGCGTTAGCGTTAACGTATGGTTTCTTAACCTCACTACTGACAGTTGCTGGAAGCGGCAACGCTCATGAAGTCATCATGTGAAGGCTGCTTAATGTACAGCAAGTTCGATTTAGTAATACAAAATACTAATTTATTCAGTAATCATCTATTTAGTGAAATACTTTATCTACGATATTGTGACATTTTGACGTATTCTTTGGATTCCATAACATTGTTAATTATGAAATTATCGGTTTGTTCCTTAAGCAACTGGAAAGTAAGATATTATACAAACGAACTGCCAGGACGACGCTTAAACCGCCTTTCAAGTTTCGCGCTGGTCGGGATGAGTGGCGGTATGACATGGGTTCTGGATATTTACTAATTATTACAAAGGGTGGTGTAAACCCGAATATTGTCAGAATCTATAATCTTAAAAATAACACATTTGAACTTTGGCACTCGGTGAAATATCCAACTTCCTATACACTAATATCAATTCAGAGTCTATGTGATAGAAGGTTTTTGTTTTTTCTCACTTTCGGGCAGGCACAAAAAGCTACATTTCCTCTTCTCAATATGTTTAATCAGACAGTCGAGTTTACGATGAAGATTCCGAAATCTGACCGGTGCTGTCAGTCATCGAAAATATATCATCCACAAGTTGAAAAAGACAAAGTCATGATCATGTGCAGGTATGATTTTCCAGGGAGCGCGACAGCAACTGTCCACACGATGTCATTCGTTAAATCAAGTAAATCAGTCGTTTTGTCAGATGCAGTGTCCCTCAAATTCCCGCATGCATGTAACAATATTGAACACGTAGTGTTCACAGTTGAAAGTGACGTGATCATTGACTGTGACACAAGGAAACCCGGTTTCTTTCTTTTTCGATCGAAAAACGGGTATGTGGGTCGGATAGTTGGGGCTAAATCACCCTATAGTTACGACTATCAATTTTCAATATGGAGTCAACAGCACCAAAGATATTTTGAGTATTACAACCGAAGAAATGAGGCTTACGAAAAAAAATTATTTTTGAGTTACGATTTCAAGTGTCAGAAGTTAAGACCCTTGAGCACGACCAGGTCTTTGGAACCGATGGTGATTTTATATACTTTTAAGCGAGACAGGACAACTACGGACAACTGCCACATAACATTTGCTCCGAATGGTAAAATACTGATGCTTTACTATTGCCATTCCAAATACGATAGAAGCAAATGTATAAAATTTGTAGACGTTTATTCTCAACTGTAACGTTAATCTATGATGAATCGAGTGCTGCGGAGTACGCTTCATGGCCGGAGGAACGGGGGGGGGGGGGGGNGTCCAATAAACCAGGAAATGGCTAACATTTTCCCGGGGGAGGCCCCCGGACCCCGGAACGTAGTGAATTTTACAGATTTGTTGGCCGAAATTGGGGGTGCGCCGGGTGCGCCCCCCGGATCCGCGTCCGTCAACAGTATAGCAATGAAATTATCCTATGTCTTATAGAAAAATCATTGTAAAAATCGAAATATTCCATATTCTTTTGTCTTGATGTGGTGAGTTCACACACGAAATTTTTCTATTTTGAATTATACCTGTAGAAATACGGATTAATAATGGTCAGTTGCTCCAGTTTAATTTTCTGCTTCAATTCCTATCGTAATGATCACAGGGTGTGGTGTGTTTTTCTTATAAGATATTTATCTGGCCGGTTATCAGAGACATTTATTTAGTGAATTTTCCTTCTCGAAGATTCTGTTTCTGCGGCGGCTGAGACATCCTCCCACAGCAGGGCTTTGGTCTCGTCCCTCTTCATACACTCCACACAAAGCCCTGCTGAAATTGGGCCTCCCAGGCAAGCATGAGGCGGTGAGAAAACCATTGCCCAATCAGAGAGTAGCATTTCTAGGGTGTAAAATAAATGCTAAATAATTATGACTTATATAAACAACCAAAAATAATAGGAATCTTATTTATGTATGTGAAGAACCACAGGGATGTGAGTCAATTTCGAAACGATATAAATGGTTTGTAGATACAAAACTTCTACGATAAAACAGGCTAAAACCATGAAAGTACCAAAACTGCGACAATAGAGGGAGTGCAACTGGAGTATGGAACAGCCACCCCAGATTCACTGGATGTTCTATTTCAGCAGGGGTTTGTGTGAGTGGATGAAGAGGAGCGGAGTAAAAACCCCTGCTGAGGGAGGCTGAGGCTGAGAAGAAGAAAAGCATTAATTTTTGGAATAATGAATTTTTTAATGAGGGGCCAAATGCGGGTGGTGACGAGAAACTATAAATGTAATTTCATTGCATTGGCACTGCAGTTTGATAACCGATTCTTCTGTTGAGTCGAAATTGACACAGAACAGACTTTCAGAATCATGAAATTACCATAATTAAAAACCGTCGATAACTTAATGTCCGCTATTGATTAATCGGAATACTCCACCTCTCAGGAAAACAATTTTTAGTTTTACGTCTTTATGATTACCGATCAATTTGTATCAGTATGCCTTGCGCCTGAGAGACAGCTGCTCGGTCAAATCACATTTCATGCAAATTCGATCCATCAGTACCTTTGTTTCATTGAAAATCGAAGTGTCTCGCACCGACGGTTACGGCTGCGGAGTTTCGTGGTACCACTTTTGTCTGTCGACTTTGATAGTTTTCGGGTTGCGGAGTGATTTACTACATGTATTTTGGTTATTAGGCTCAACTATCAGGATTACCATAAAGGAATCAACCATAAAGGTTCAACTTACAAATTTAGCATTTTATGAATGTGGACAGTATCCCTTTAAACCTCAACAGATTTGCATTCTGACTCTTCCAAATGATAGGTGAGACCCTTCTGCACGTTTACTGCAAATTTTGTTGAATTCCGAATAGTTGATCTTATGATACAAAAGGACTGAATTAATGAGAACCCCACGAACGATGTGAGCACAGGGTCATCTGTGTAGATTTGAATAGGCTAACGTACATTTGTACGTGGAACACTAATTGTGCTGAAAATAGCTCTGTTATCCTCAGAAATGGAATTCAAAGCATCAAGTTGACAGGTTCATGTACCCCTTCACCACAAAAAAGTTGAAGCTCCTGCCCATTACGTAAAGCCAAAATTCAGACAGTGAGAGACATCTGGTGGCACCACATGAAGTGTATCCCTCAGTAAGTTCATCGTTCGCAGTTAAACCTTTATGGTTGATTCCTTTATGGGATTACTTATTGTTGGAGCAGGAAAGCGATTACGATGGCCTAAAATTCCTTTTTGTTGCCACACGATTTCCAAAAGCAGTCGCATGTAGCTCTCAGCTCGGCATGTTGAGACTGTCTATTATGAAATCTGAAATGATCTATTTCTTCCGTTCTCTCCTGGTGTCATCTTAGTTCGTTTAGGCTCACCTTCTGAGCGACATGCGACTGCTTTTGCCAGAGCGGGTCACAATTATTCCTTTAATAATCTGATGCCCGTATGCACCAGTTCAGGCTAAGTTTGATGTTAAATCCAGCTAAGCTGATCTTTAACTTAAGCTGAAATTCCGCTTATCCCAACTTGAGCTGCAGCCCATTTGAGTTGTTTCTTAACTTACGATTAGTATAGCTATAAATTAAGCCTTGACGCGTAACAGGTTTCACTGTCACGCCCGCAGCTCTTATGAGTTATTTCTCAACTTTAACTTAAGCCGTGACTGGTAAACGGATGAGCTAGGCCTATTGTAGGCAACACACGTTTCACTATCAGGCTCACAGTTGGGAGACAACGCAAATTTCTTGTCAGAATTTGGAGATAGGCCTATCTCGCGTTCAATCAACTGCAAGATTTGGAGAATATTCTCCTTGGAAAACGAAAGAGTTTGTAAAATTCCTCATCGGGATATTGTTTAAGGGGGTTATTCCGGTCCCGAATTACTTCTTCTGGATACTTCACCCTGTGCAATGGATCAAGAGCGTCCATAACTTCCATGTTGACTTTGATGGCAGGAGCGGACCCAGGATTTGGGAAAAGAGGGGGTGCCCTGTGCTACGACAGTGAAATTTGCACCAAATTCCAGAATTTCATGATCGGTTTTACAGATTTTTTGATTAAAATGGGACGCAAGCGCCCGGCGCCCCCTTTGGATCTGCGCCTGTTGATGGCACGTCTTCATATTCGAGGTGTACGAGTTAATCCCTAACTTAGACCACCCTCCGACGTGGTTTACATGCAAGTGTTTGCGGGGTTTAAGCCAGACTTGAAGCTTAGCTTTAGTTGGTGCATACCGACTTCAAGTTCAGTTCCAACTTAGGTTAGACTTAAGCTCAATTTCGGCTTAAGCCGCAGTGGTGCATACGGGCCTATGTGTTTAAAAACACCTACGTCATCTGCCCGAGTGGCATTTTGTAGGCCAAAAGGATTGTCATGTCGGTAAGTCCGGTATCTAAAGCCAGTGTCCGGCGGGTGGAATTGACAAGTACTGGATATCATCTTGGGGCAGAGTGGGCAGGAGCTTTGACCCGCTTAACGATATTAATTTGTTTGTCGGTTTAAGTTCCTGTGCAAATATTAGCTGGACAACAAAGCCTTTAAATGCATCAACGGTAGATTTATTTCGATTAGCTTCACATGATTGTGAAGTGTTTTAACGTCCCATGCATCGTTCATTCTCTGAAATTTGATTTTCGGCGGCCTTTTCCGATAAATCTTAAGGTTGACGATTACGTAACGTGCACATTACGTAACACGCATTATGGCTGCAGTTATTATGGCTATAATCTATACTTTGATTTCCTTGACACATTATAATTTTCAAAATCAAATGACTGATGAACATAATATTGCAACTCACCACAGCTTTTTAATGACTTTGCCCATCGTTGAGCAGCAAAAAGAGACCCGCAATAGGGTCTTGCACCACACAAACATCCTTCACCGGCGGATTGTCCATTCCTCTTGACCACATGACAGCTATGTTTTGTGGGATTTTCATGACGTCATTTCGATAAATACATGTAGCCGTGTTAATTTGGTTTAGGAAACCTTTGGTATATATATAAACGACTGGAAGCATTCGGTCAGATAACATGACCTCGAAGTTTTCAAAATTACTGCAAAGGTTATTTTACATGTATATCTGAATCTAATGAATATGAAATAGAAACGGGTTTCTAAGGTGAAAGTCATCGCGCCCTTCTACCAGATTCGAAGCCACGGACCCTCGCATAAGCCATCAATCGCCAGCAAGCTTCAGTCACATATCCACTCCGGGGCCCGTACGGCGAGTAAAAACAGACATTTTGGCCAATTTCTACGGTGCCCAGTTTGATCCAGTCTGATTTCCGCTTATCCATTGAGGCGATTCCGGCATAATTCATCTTAGATCCGTGTTTCAGTCTCTAAAATCCACGGCAAGCCGCTGGGTGGGGAAAATCGTATGGGGCCCGGTGGATTTGTGACCTAGGCTTAAGGGGCAGCACGCCTTAACCACTAGGCCAAATCCACATCTTCAAAAAAGATGGTTCAATGGCCCAATGTTAAACGAGGCGTACGCCCCCCCCCCACGCCCCCTGGATCCGGCCCTGGATATGGCGACTTGTGATTGGCTGAATTGCCAGCGAATGCAAGCGCACATCGTAGAAGTTCAAAACAGTTGAACTCTGGAAAATGTTACGCCGATATGTGCCGGCGGTATGCGGCGAGTGCTCGCTGGTGTGGAGAGCATAAGCCTATGCGCCGACTAACGCCGGCTGCGAGGGTATATGCTAGCGTATTACGCGGGTGATGGCGTCAGAAGTATAAATCCGCCTTAAGGGCGAGCCATTGTTGTCAATTTTTGAAATGTGGTCAGGCGTCGTAAATAAAAGATGTCAAAATACCATAAAAGTACAAGTTGTATGACGGAAATGAAGGCACCTCTGGGGTCTATAAGTCAAAAGGAATTGAATGAGACGCATCTTGGAACGAACTAATTAGCTGATAAGTTGAAACAAAAGACAAGTAATCGGTACACTTTCCCAGGAAATGTTACATTTTGAAGATCAAACGACATGTGGATCATAAAGTTCGAGTTTTGTTCTACTTAGTCCACCCATTTTGATAGCAATATTTTCAACAGGTATAGAGTACTCAGCATGCGAATTCCATGATTGCTGCAAGATTTTCCAAAACAGGGCGGCCATATTGGATTTGGATTTTACTTCCTGGTTGTCCTTTTTTACTGAGCGTGTATGGTTCACATGAAGAGCATGTCAGGACACCCTCGCCACCCCAGGTTCTATGTGTTTGTGACATTGTTGTCACACCTTCAATGTGTCATTTACACGCTCCTTCTCCAAGAAAATTGTACCTGTTTTTCATGTTTGGTGAATTTCTTTGTTACTGATTATGTAATGTAATTAAGCTGTAATTCTTGGGACTTTGCTCATTTTCTGTTTCTATAAAGCACAGTGATCACATTGGACCATAAAAGCAGTCAACTGGAGGTGTCTTTATTGCTTTTCTCATAGGGGCCTCAATTCAAGCAATATGAAAATGTCAAACGATGGCTTGCCCTTAAGGAATGGGGCAAATTCATTTGCGCCTGGAGCGTTGTTCCCCCTGATTTTTTTTCGTTATGGTACCAATATCTTCGCTATGTTATGTACACAATGAGTAGGACCTGACCATTGAATAGCTCTCAGTTTTGAACAGAAAAGACAGTTCGGATCCCATTCACAGAGGAATGCCCTATTTCCAATGAGGATCGTGGTCAAAATCCACAGATCCCATCTCTGCCCTCTACCAAGATGTAACGACAGATGGCATGGATGGGGTGCACGAGTCTAAAACCGAATCCCATTCACACCAGTGCAGATGTTTGTCGTGATTGACGCCAGGTGTGAAGTTTTTCAGTGTTTCCGTGTGTCAGTGTTCCCCCTATTGTTCTGGTAACACTGGCAGATAGATCGACACGTTTCTCTGTGTGTCCTCCATTGTCGAGTCGCGGCTTATTCCGTCAGACAATAGCAGGGGAACACTCGCAGATGGACAACGCTCAAAAACGTTACAGCCGATGCCGGCTGTTGTCTCTGTCGTTTTTTGTTCCGACGAGTTGAAAATGGTTGGCCGATACCGTATAGTCCCCCACCGATTTCCCAGCGGGTATCGGCCCGCTGTTCGTCCGGCAATCCGGCGATTTTGAAAATCGGCCTCCGGGCGTGTCAAGAATTATGAAGGATCCAAAAATGGGCCAAAAATGCCACCTGGTCTCGGCCCTTTTCATATGTATTACTTTCTGTCTTTTTGTTGCAAATAAATTTCATTCATTCATGAAGGATCCCTAGCGCCAGCCGCTACTCGCCGCAAGAAAATAACTCCCGAGTTATTTTCTTCCGATCACGTACGCGGCGCGCAACTGAGCTCAGGAAAGCCGTAGATATCCTCGGGCACCGGCCGGCAACCCGTCATCCCCCCATTTTTAGCCCGTACGGTGGAGATGCGACTGTACATGGTAGTATAAGCGGCGCGCTACCGAGCTCAGGATAGCCGTAGATATCCTTGGGCCATCGGCCGGCATACCGTCATTTTCCCCCTTTTTAGCTCGTTCGGGCGTCGCAAACACATCCTTGGCAGAATCGGTGGATATGTGACTCAGGCATGACGCCATAACTCATACCTAATTTCATCCTCCCACAGCAGGTGTTTTTACCTCGCTCCTCTTCATCCGCTCACACAAACCCCTGCTGAAATACAACAGCCAGAGAATCTGATGTGGCTGTTCCATACTCCAGTTGCACTCCCTGTATTTTAAGGATAACGTGGAGAAGTACGAATTTCGTGGTTTTACCCAGTTTGACCTTAAAGTTTTGTGCTTTACAAATCACTTACATCTTTCGAAAATTGACTGAATTTTATCACAGAGGTTTTTCCTATGTATAGAGAAGATTCTTATTATTTTTGATTGTTTTTATGACTTATAGTAATTATTTAGCATTCACACCCTAAAAACGCTGCATTCTGATTGGGCAATGGTTTTCTGACCGCCTCTGACCGCTTGCCTGGGAGACCCAATTTCAGCAGGGCTTTGTGTGGAGTGTATGAAGAGGAGCGAGACCAAAGCCCTGCTATGGGAGGATGACCTAATTTGAAGAAGCAGTATCACTCTACCTCGTGCATGCGCATGGATACATCGCCTCGATTAGCCTGGTTCCCGTCGTCGCCGCACCATTCCCGCACCAGTCAACGCATGTTTTAGACTGGTTCCCGGTTGCTTTGCCTGCTGTGCTTTTAGCCCTAGCTGTGCGACCAGGAACAAGTCTACGCCTGAACCAGCGATATTTGGACATGCATAGGCAGTGGTATCCAATCTAAGTGTCGTGAGGTTCCGCAAATCTGATATTACCGATCAACAGGATTATTCCGGAAACACTGCTTCAAAATGCACTTTTCTGTAAATCCTCTACATGTGCTTATATTTTTTCAACAGTTTATTTAAATATCCCTGAAGATACACTAAATGGAAAAACCTGAAGGATCGATTTTTCACCACTTAATTAGCAACAGGGCTCTGATTAGCCCGGATCTTGGGTCAGTGCCCTCTTCGTCGTCTTTGTACTGCAGTGTCGTGTGCATAACATGGCAAGGCTGTACTACTTTTAATATCCTGCCGATAGTGCTAAAATTTGTGTGCCAACTTAACAGGCGACAAGGGATATGTCTTGGGCAGGAGGATGCACGATTTTCAAAGGGAAGTCGGATGCTTCAGATCAGGGTTGGTATCTAAATATCACCATTTTTAGAAGGCCAGTAGAGGCGGCTCCCAATCGGCATTTTGATTCGCTATTCTATCAAGAATTTCTAGAGGGACAAAGGCACCAACAAATTACTCATAAGACAAAGACAGACTACACACGAACAAACAAAATGCAAACAATGATTTTCGTGGCCCGTGAAAATACCTGTGATACATTATCTTTAAGTTACATGGAACTGGTTACTGTTGCTTTTCCCGGAAATGCACACAGGACGTTGACTTCACACTCCACGTTAGAAGACATTCAATTTTATAGCGAAGGTTTTTGAGGATAAACTCTACACGTAAAGCTCGCATAGTACCGCCAATTCCGGAAAAAACATATCAGTTTCAATATATGTTTGGCTATCAGAAAAGTTCCCTTCTTGCTGTGTCAAGAGACAATTTCCTGATCTTTGAATTCAACAAAACAAAATTTGAGTATGCCATAACAGTTAATATATGGTTTTCCAAAAAGAATCGCTTATCAGAGAGCTTCGAAATTTTGAACAGCTATCAGAATTTTGTATTTTTTGCCGCCCCAATTCCTGAGCCAAATATTTTCGCCTTCGACCTCAACACCAAGAAGTTTGTTTCCATACACATCAGCGAAAAGGAAAAATCGTACATCAAAAACTCCGTGGGAAAAAACTTAGCGGATATTATCAGGGCTAGAAGTCTTTTGTTATATGTATGGAAGAAATATGCATTAATGAAAGCAAATAGGGTGATGACGTATGACGTGGCAGACCGATTAGGACAAATGTGCTTCCAGGACGGTGCGCAACTGCCTATTCGATATTGTTTAGACGCTACGATAATTTCAGACTTCTTTCTGTGTTTTAAGTCCCATCATACAAAAAGATTTTTAACGATTACGCTATTTCAAAAAAAGGCAGTGATAGACTGGTTCGCGATCCCAACATAGCTCTACGGTATGTTGGAACCGAGAACCAGTCTATCCTCTGTGACGTCAGACACATCGATTTTGGTGTGTGGGGTCAAGGTCAAACGAGACCGATACCGAACCCTCTTAGCCCTAGCGGTGGGTTCGGGAACCAATCTAAAACAAAATGTGAACAGTGATTTTCGTGGCCCGTGAAAATACCTGTGATACATTATCTTTAAGTTACATAGAGCAGGTTACCGTTGCTTTTCTCCGACTTGCACACAGGAATTTGACTTCACACTCCATGTTAGAAGACATTCAATTTCATAGCATTTTTTAAGGACGAACTCAACACGTAAAGCTCGCATAGTACCGCCAATTCCGGTAAAAACGTATCAGTTTCAATATATGTTTGGCTATCAGAAAAGTTCCCTTCTTGCTGTGTCAAAAGACAATTTCCTGTTGTTTGAATTCAACAAAACAAAACTTGAGTATGCCGTAGCAGTTAATATATGGTTTTCCAAAAAGAATAGTTTACCAGAGGGGTTCGAAATTTTGAACAACTATCAGAATTTTGTATTTTTTGCCTCCCCAGTTCATGAGTCAAATATTTTCGCCTTCGACCTCAGCACGGAGAAGTTTGTTTCCATACACATCAGCGAAAAGGAAAAATCGTACATCAAAAACTCCGTGGGAAAAAACTTTAAGGATATTATCAGGTCTAGAAGTCTTCGTTTATTTGTGTGGAAGAAATATGCATTAATAAAAATACATGTAAGTGAATTTACGATATCATTGATGACGTATGACGTGGCAGACCGATTAGGACAAATGTGCTTCCAGGACGGGGCGCAACTGCCTCTTCGATATTGTTCAGACGCTACGATAATTTCAGACTTCTTTCTGTGTTTTAAGTCCCATCATACAAAAAGATTTTTAACGATTACGCTATTTCAAAAAAAGGCAGCTAGAATTTATTTTAGACGTTTTGTGGCAAAATACCAAATGAAATTTGTTTGGCTAACTGATGGTTATCCAGGTTCGCCTTTTAGATACGCAAGCTGCGACGACATTTACTGCCAGGCAGGACTTGTAGGCTTCGATTTTGATCCGATTATTCAGACAGGAAATAAACTTTACTCTGGGGACATGGGGAGGTTCCTTACGCAGTCTGTTGTAGAGTTTCACAGTTTTCAGTATGTTCGTGATTTTGGATATGACGCAACTGGCAACGTGTATGAAGTCAGCCGGAGGTTAGTAAATAGTATTACAGTGCTGAACGGAGTTTATATCCATACAGCAGGCACATCGTAGCCAGCCAGTCAATGACAATTGCTGGAAGTGGTAACCACGGTGTACAATCAACCTTGCCGTACAGCTGCGGGAGAAAGTTCCGGTCACATACATGTACGCTTGGCAAAGCTGAGATTCCAAATTGCCATAAATACCATTGCCAAGGGCAAAAAGATAACCCTAGGTGAATGACTACACTATAAAAGGCATGCTGCTGTAATATCTCCCAGAAATTCGCAGGAGAACGCATCGAAAATCGGCAGTTTTAAAATGAACTGTACGGCTGCGGGAGAAGTCTAATTCTCCCGCAGCCGTACAGTTCATTTTACAATCGCCGATTTTCGATGCGTTCTCCTGCGAATTTCTGGGAGATATTGCAGCAGCTAGGCTTTTTTAGTGTATTCATTCACCTAGGGTTATCTTTTTGCCCTTGGCAATGGTATTTATGGTAATTTGGAATCTCAGCTTTGCCAAGCGTATGTGACCGGAACTCTCTCCCGCAGCTGTACGGCAAGGTTGATTGTACACCGTGGTAACGCTTATGAAGTCATCATGTAAAGGCTGCTTAATGTACAGCAAGTTCGATTTAGTAATGCAAAATACTAATTTAGTCAGTAATCACCCATTAGTGAAATACTTATCGACGATATTCACTCTACCGTATTACGGGCGTCATCTTGCGCAGCGACACAGCGGTAAATTCTACAGCAGTGCGCCGGAAGTGAGAAGCTTGACCGATTAACATCCAAGTTACATCCGCATGTTGAATAGTCCCTTGAAACGACGACAATTTTGCTTGTAATTCAACATACATCGTGTACATCGCTGATGAATACTTTATTCCATCATTAAACGGCATTAAACAGCCGTTTGTAGCAAAGGTTTTTCGGTGTTATTGGTGACCTACTTTATAACGATATCTTCAGTTTTCCGGCCGTCTTGTTCGTCACATGACCAGATGACATCACATGACCACTGAAAATAAGTAGTCCCTGCAACATGGCGGCCATTATACGTCAGAGTCAATGACGACGCAAGCCCTGACTCTGTTGTTCAGAATGCGACGATATTGTGACATTTTGATGTATTCTTTGGAAAGTATTCGTTTTTCCATAACATTGTTACTTATGAAATTATCGGTTTGTTCCTCAAGCAACTGGAAAGTAAGATATTATACAAACGAATTGCCAGGACGACGCTTAAACCGCCTTTCAAGTTTCACGCTGGTCGGGATGAGTGGCGGTATGACAAGAGTTCTGGATATCTACTAATTATTACAAAGGGTGGTATACACCCCAATATTGTCAGAATCTATAATCATAAAAATAACAGATTTCAACTTTGGCACACGGTGAAATATCCAACTTCCTATACACTATTGTCAATTCAGAGTCTATGTGATAGTAGGTTTTTGTTTTTTCTCGCTTTCGAGCAGGCACAAAAAGCTACATATCATCTTCTCAATATATTTAATCAAACAGTCGAGTTTACGATGAAGATTCCAAAAACTGACCGGTGCTATCCGTCATCGAAAATATATTATCCACAAGTTGAAAAAGACAAAGTCACGATCATGTGCAAGTATGATTTCCCGGGGAGTGCAACAGCAAGTGTCTACACGATGTCATTCGTTAAATCAAGTAAATCAATCATTTTATCAGATGGAGTGGTCCTTAAATTCCCGCATGCATGTAACAACATTCAAAATGGAGTCGTCACGGCTGAAAGTGACGTGATCATTGATTGTCGCGCCAAGGAAACTGGTTTCTTTCTTTTTCGATCGAAAAGCGGGTATGTCGGTCAGATAGTTGGGGCTAAATCACCCTATAATAATGGCCGATGTCTATTTTCATTATGGAGTGAACAGCACCAAAGATATTTTGAGAGTTACAACCAAAGAAAAAAGGTTTACGACAAAATGCTATTTTGGGCTTACGATTTCAAGTGTCAGACGTTAAGACCCTTGATCACGACCAGGTCTTTGAAACCGATGGTTATTTTATTTACTGTTATATGTAAGCGAGCCAGGATCGTAAATATTGACATAAAATTTACTCCGAATGGAAAAATAGTGGTGTGTTTCCCTCACCATCCGAAATACTATAGAAACGAAGGTTTAGGAGTTGTAGACGTTTACTCTCAACAGTAACGTTAATTGTTTAAATTATGATGAATCGAGTGCTGCGGAGGACGCTTTATCGTTTATCGTTTCTGTGGTAAAATATCCTTCTCCTGGTAGTTGGAGTAGTTTTTGTTTACAGAATAGTAGTATTCTCATGGTATTCTACAGTATAGGTGTATATCTCACAAGGTATTCAACATTATATAGTACATGTATACCCCTCAATGGGCCGATTTAATAGACATTGGCTAAGCTAACTAACCATTGGTTTTACCAAAAATAGATAGGCGTGCGAAAAATGTACAGACTAAATTTTTCACCAAAAGCCCCGTTTTCTAAGCTCTGTATAGCGCTTACTATCCATCCAAACTATTTCTTATTAAACAATTATAGATTGTAAAAATCGAAATATTCCATATTCTTGGGTCTTGATGTAGTGAGTTTACGCACGAAATTTTTCTATTTGGAATTACCTCTAGAAATACGGATTAATAATGGTCAGTTGTTCCAGTTTAATTTTCTGCTTCAATTCCTATCGTAATGATCACAGGGTGTGGTGTGCTTTTCTTATAAGATATTTATCTGGCTAGTTATCAGGGCCCATATTCATAAAAATTTGCCAGCTTAGTTGTTTGCTAGTTGTGTACATTGGCCTGTACAAACTAGGCACTTTAGCAGGCAACTAAGCCTAGCATGGTTTTATGAATATGGGCCCAGATATTTATTTAGTAATTTTTTTCCTTCTCGAAGATTCTGTTTCCGCGGAGACTGAGAAAAAGATAAGCATTAATCTGTAGAGTATCTATGATACTTTGTATGCTTACAGCTATTTCGTTTTACTTGCTCATGTCTTCTCTCCTTGTTCATACTTTGTATACTTTCTCGTACTTTCCTTGTTAATTTCTGTAAGTGCTAATCCAAGAGCAAGCGGAAATCTACTTTTTAAGGGGTGGTCGGTCATTCAACAAGCGATATCACGGACGTGGCTAGCATAGGGAGGAGGGAATGCCCCCCGGACGTCATCGAAAAACGTGTTTTTCTTGCAGATTTTGGGCGAAAATGGCAAAGAATGCAGTTCCGCTCTAAGGAGATCCCAATAAACCCCCTCCTCAGGACAAAAAGGCGAGCTTGGTGCTGTGTAACTTTAATTTCCGAACGTGTAAAAACTGGATTAGATGGTGAATGCATTTTCCATTTAAATTCTTAAAGTCCCAGTTGCGCTACTTTTTTTCAACTTCACAAAGTTGGTCAGAGGGAAATATTGGGCTTAATTTGATGACGTCATTGCAGGAATTTGTATAATGAACATGCATTTTAGTGCTGTAACGAACTTGCGCAACTATTCATGTGAAAGAATGAAGTTGGAAATTTGTCTATTAGTAAATATGTGAATGAAAATGAACTTTATCTCCACACTGGATGGCTCAAATTTGATTTCATTGATCCTTTCAATGACATCACGCATAAATTAGCATTTTCCACCGGGGCTAGTTCCTTACTGTACAGAAAATAGCACTGGCATTTTCACTCATATTCCGCAATATCTTCCAAACTACTCATCCGAATTTGATGGAACAAAAAGCAAGATACTTGCATTTACATGTATGTATTCTCTACACTTATCAGTAATAATCTGTGTAATTAATTTTGAGATACAACTGTAACTAGGCCCTTAATCTTTTTAGTTTGCTCCAGACATTTCAATGATTTCATTGTTAGAGCAAATGGCTCGCGGGGTTTGTTTTGATTTTTGATCGTATCTCCCATAGAGAGTGAATCTAGCCTCCAGGCAAAGCCGTGCTCCAGTCATAGGCAAAACCTGTGCAAGTATGCGAAAGTGCACCTGGGGACGAGGTTCCATTAAAAATTTGTTAAAATGGATTAATGACATTTTCAAATTCAGTCGGTCAAAATGTACATTTTGTACTATTCACATTGATTTCGAAGCGGTAGATTTTGCAGAATACGCCTCCGAAGTTTGGCTGTCTAATGCATTTCCCATTAAACTAAAATCCTTCTTTCGCCATTTTCTCAAAATGGCGCTTGATATCGAGGACCAACTGTCATGGCGCTACAACAAACCCCGCGAACCATTTGCTTTACATGTAACTCATTCACAACCCGTGACTCCATATGGCCTCGTAGCCAGTAATGTGTATTTGAAAATATTGTACAGGGTGACCCCCCAAAAAATGAGACCCATGAACATGTTAATAAAAACTTTAATTTTCGGGCTACAGCAACCAAACTTCACACATGTTATCTCAACTTAATGCAAGGCCTGCACACCAAGTTTCATTAGTCAGGGCTTATCACTTTCCGTTTAATGACGTCTTTCCATAATGTGGTCAAGATGAGCCCCTCGGCGCTGGCGGCACACTTGAACACGACGCGCGAAGTTCTCAATGACTCGAACGCACTCCTCCTTTGGAATCTCACGAATCTTTGAAGCTCATTTCCTTCTGCCTGGACATGTGAACTCAGAGAATAACGTCTTCTGGGGCACTACCCCACCCCAGGACTGCCTACAGAGGCCTCTTGGTTGCGATATCAACACATGGAATCATCGGGCCATTCTGGTTTGAGGATCAGAACGAGCGTGCAGTCACTGTGAATACAGAGCGTTACCTAGGGGTCCTCCGCAAGTTTTGGGCTGTACTCGGCCGACGAAGGGGGTTTATAAGGGAGGATCAATGGTTTCAGCAGGGTGGGGCAACTCCCCACACCTCAAATGACTCGCTGAATTGGCTGCGCGAACACTTTCAGGATCGCCTTATCAGTCGGAGGTGTGACCCTGAATGGGCTTCACACTCGCCAGACCTGAACCCCTGGATTTCTACCTATGGGGCTACCTCAAACACAATGTCTATAGGAATAATCCCCAAAACATTCACGAGTTGAAGGAGGCCATAACTGCGAAGATTCGTGAGATTCCAAAGGAGGAGTGCGTTCGAGTCATTGAGAACTTCGCGCGTCGTGTTCAAGTGTGCCGCCAGCGCCGAGGGGCTCATCTTGAGCACATTATGGAAAGACGTCATTAAACGGAAAGTGATAAACCCTGACTAATGAAACTTGGTGTGCAGGCCATGCATTAAGTTGAGATAACATGTGTGAAGTTTAGTCGCTGTAGTCTGAAAATTAAAGTTTTTATTAGCATGTTCATGGGTCTCATTTTATTTGGATCACCCTGTATATATTTGAATAATATTCTCCACTTTACCATAGTGAATGGTAATTTTGTACGGTAAAAACGGTTTACCATGGTGAAAGCCGGTTATACCATGGTATACTGTCCTTTACCGTGCAGAATTATACTGTACCATGGTAAAAAGAACATTTTGATGGGGGATATATAAATCGCATCGACTATACCGCATCCAGAGATGAAGCGCCAGATACCATGTGCTAACCCTGTAGGAGGCGGCCTACGTGAAAGGCCATTCTACAATGTGGAAGTGGTGGAATTCGACAAGACGCAGAATGTGACTATGAAGTACACAGAGACCTCAACGGATCAAGAAACATTTTGAGAAAGACTTTGAACCTATTTTAGGCTCATTTGAGTTGACACATCCCAATATGCATCGAAGGTTACATATTTCGCGCATCATGGTTACACATCTTCCGGAATATTGTAACTGCCGGTGCGAATGAGTTAACATAAGAGCGTTACATGTAGCACTCACTTCTGAAAATGCTGTCTAAAAAAAATTCGAAATATTGAGACTGATTACACAGTGAAGCGTATATTTTTACAGGGGATGGTGAAATTCCGTCTTCTCGTCCTAGCCCTTATGACACCTTAATTAGCATAAACTGAAGCCACTGCTCGCCACGGAGCTAGTAGCTCCCCATAAAAATCGGTTCATTGATGGGCAGTTTTAATTGATTCTCGTTTGTGGAAGGCTTATAAGAAAGTTCAGCGTAAAAGCAATCATCCTTTGGCACTTTTGCAGCGGGGTTTTGAGAAAAATCAGAATTCTGGCTTTGAGAACGCGGAAAATGGAACAAGCCACAAGCCTCTTTGCGCAATAAATCCACACGGTACCGATAACGATGCGACGACCACAACTCACCGGTTAAATGCCACCTTTGGGATTCAATTTTCTACTTCAGTTGGTCAAGTAATGGTCGAAGAGAGGCCAACATTTCCTTCGCGGTTTCTGGTGCGTCAGGCAATTACGTGATCACAACTGATGGCCGTTAACCATTTTATTGCTTGGGCCAGTTTCGTAGTCAACATTACAAACACCGTGTACATGCGATGGAAACCGTTCGGACCGGAAGGTAAAAACTGACTGCAGTGTGCCCGCCCCGACTGCTTCTCCAAATAAACTTGGGTCAGAGCCGAAGCTTATAGCACTGTTAGAAAAAAAACAGAAGAATTTAACAGAATTTTCTGGCAGCAGAGTTTCAAGGACTTTCTGTGAAATTACAGGAGCCATTTTTTTTAGTAAGGAGCACGGTATTGCCACTTTTTCTCGACAGCCGGCGCCACTGTGCCACTCTCCAACCCAAGGACTAACTACGTTGTCGGCGAATTGACTCGATTTACTACATACATTTTGTAATGCATTTTTGTAGTTCGTCTTACTGCCGCTAGGTGGCTACCTCTACGTGTGCTTTAAATGGGTTTTTTTGAGAGAAATGAAGTATGTCTATGTCTATGTCTATGTCTTAAAGGCATCATTGCATCTGAACCAATGACCTACGTTTTATGCTACACCTAGGAGGGACCTTCCAAACAAAGGATCATGGACAATGACATAATATTCCTTTGACCCTGAATCCTTTTTGCAAAAAATTTACAGAAAAGTGCATGAAACTCTGCTGCAGAGAGTATTCTGTAGAATCTTCAGGATTTTTTCTATCAGTGTACAGAGTGGCCCTGTATAAAACTGCATGTTGACGATATAGCTCATTAGAAATTGTCCTTGTTGGTGTATTTCCATCATTTTTGGGAGAGACTTCAAATAAACAAACAGGATAAAAACTTGATGTATACACGCACTCGTAATTTATTTTTGACATCAGAAGACAACACTTTAGTTGGACACTCATCTGACCTGGGGGTATATATGTACTAAGTTTCAGGTCAATACCGTCAGCAGCAATGAAACGTGCCACCCAATGGCAAAAAATTTGAACTCTGACCTATATGACCTTGAAAAGTAGGTGAAATCAAAAACCCGTTACGTGTGCGATGTATCCTTATTAGATGCACCTATGATAAAATTTTGGAGATGATCCAGTCATAAAGTAAGGAGTTATTGCACTTTTTGTGTTTTCAGTTTTGGCCAACTGGTGGCCAAGGGAAGAATCGAATCGGATGTCGTAGGTCATCTGACCTAGGGGTATATATGTACCAAGTTTCAGATCAATAGCCCTAGTGGTTACGAAACGTGCCCTGCCAACAGACTTCGGCGGACGACGATGACGACGGACACCGCGTGACGACTAGCTCACAGGTGAGCTAAAAAGGATGAATTGCCCTCGCCTAGTGTCATTTTACTTCCGTACCATTCAAGTACTCACATTAGCCATAACTACATTTGTTCTTTCCCATCTCGTAGTCTTGAGCACCTGCTAATTCAATCACTATCCAGAGGTAATGACATCACCGGCTTCTATCTTATGACATTTCACACCGAAGCTGACGATGATTTTCGGCTGTACTGTGGAACCCCCCAACTAATGAATCCCTCAGCGCTGACGAATCCCGTTATTACTTGATAGCTGTACTAATAACATAGGCCAACATGAATAGAAATGACCAAGTTTTGGACTGAAGTGTAAGATATGTGTATTTTTAGTTACATGTGTCCGCAACGCGAGCTTCTACTTAATCATTTGTATGGACGATATGTTAGTTTAGATAGTATCATTATCTTTGCAGACGAAGAAATCCGTCAACCAAGTTAGCAGACCACTTGTCCCACTTCACATGGGGATGAGAATATTGATGAACAAATTTGACCCGCGCATCAAATCAGGTATAAAGTCGGTCTGAACTTGGCAGGTTGAGATCAACGTTTTGTCAATTTCAGTAGGCCCAGGCTTAATGGGTCATATGAATAAAGACTAGTAAATTCTTTTACTTGAATTTTGCAATACAAATGTACTAGGCAATCCAGTACAAACCTGAAGTAAAAGCATTTGCTAGTCTTTATTCATATGACCCATTGTCTGCCTTTTGTAAAATCTGAGCAATTACATTTCTTCCTTTAAGCCCGTGTCACACTGTGGCGACTAAGGCTGCTTTTCCACGAGACGTTTGCGGGCGCGGAGTAGGAGGCGGACGCGGGTAGAAAAGATCGATCCAACGTATTTCCCTTTAGCTATTTCACCCGCACCCGCGCCCGCCTCCTATTCCGCGTCCGCAAACGTCTCGTGGAAAAGCAGCCTTAGGCTGCTTTTCCACGAGACGTTTGCGGACGCGGTTTCGGTGGCGGGAGCGGGTGCGGATGAAACTGCTAAAGGGAAAGACGTTGGCTCGAATTTTTCCACCCGCGCCCGCCTCCTATTCCGCGCCCGCAAACGTCTCGTGGAAAAGCAGCCTTACGCGGGCGAATCCCCGCGAACTGGAATGAAATGGTCCATGGACCATGTACATACCTCTCTCTGTCATTACACAATTATGTCCAAAGGGGTGAGCACATGGTCCATGGACCATTTCATTCTAGTTCGTGGGGATTCGCCCGCCTAAGTCGCCACAGTTGACAGGGGCTTAAAGCACAACGGCTTGTGGTTGCATGCGACGGACGAGAAAGCCAGGGGAGATTTTATCCTACAAATGGCAAAACCTGGATTCGAACCAAGGACCTGCGCAGCTTGCGGACGTATTAAAGGGAGACTCCACTCATTGAAAACGTCTGAATTTTTATCAATCCATGTAAACTATTGCCATGACTTGTGATGTCACTAGTGTCAACAGGCTGACGACCTTTGTTGTGAATGAGCTAATACTGTGACTGCCTAGGCATATTGGTTGTACCTTCATAAATATGCATTGAGCATACATGACATCATGCATGCTATGCAGTGGTCCCCTTGGGATCCAATTAAAATACTTAAAATGATGAGTTTGCTGGTTAAAATAAAAAAGATGTGTTGCAGATATCAATGAATTTGAATGTATCAACGATATGTCAAAAATTCAAAATTTCACACAATGAGTGGAGTCTCCCTTTAACATCTTCGATAATCGAAGACCGACCTGCTCTCCACTGCGTTACCAGTTACATCGCGGGTATTCGAGAAACATGGACGATGGACGTTGGATGATGGACGATGGATGGCTCCTTTCAGCATCATCGATCTCCACCGCCTGGATGATAATTATCTCATTTCCGACATACCTCCCAGCATCAACACGAATTTAAAGTGACAACTGCACAGGTCTACGACAAACATGATCAATCACGCATTACAGCGTTCAGAATTACCTCTTCCCTTGTCTACATTGTATACTGGCGGTAAAACCGCCGATAGATTTCGTCATTTTCACGAATTTTCTCTTTGCATGGCACGTTTGACGCCTTGGGACACTACCGGCAAACAGCCATACAGTGGGATTATTGCTGGAAAGGGCTGAAAATTAATGCTATACCTACTATAATTTGGGAATAGGGAGATAAGACCAATCCCTACAACTTTTCAAAAGGGACCCATAGTAAATTCTCAAGGACTTAGGAGCCATAGGCCTAGTTGGAGGCTATCCTTCATTTCATGATTTACTCTGAATATCAACCTCACTACACCTCTTGGTCGATTCTTACGTGCATGGTTGTGGCAGGTATGACGGAAACGAGAATTATCATCCAGGTGGTGGAGATCGATGATGCTGAAAGGAGCCGTCCATCGTCCATCATCCATCGTCCACCGTCCAGGTTTTTCGAATACCCTTACATCGCACATCACCCTTCGAGAAAGTGACCGGTCCACGGCGTATCTGCCGCCTCGAGAAGAAGAGGCCAATCAGAATCGGTGTTGTAAAATTTGAATCGTGGAACAAATAGTGGTAGCCGAAGACCCAATTTAAAGTGTCATATGATTGGTCGACCGGTAAAGTTGGGATGGTGCCAAGATACGCCGCCGACTGGTCTATTTCTCGAAGGGTGATGTGCGGTGTAACGTAGTGGTGAGCAGATCGGCCTTCGATCATCGAAGATGCCCTTTAACCACTAGGCTATCAATGATTCCTTTCCGAATGGGCGAGGCATCGACCGATAACGGCAACAAGGACTTCTTGTTGCACCAACCACGGTAACCACAGGAAACTAAAACAGAAGACTACCGTTCATCGGAGCAAGCATTGTGGCGACAAAATCTATATTTCAATACGCCTCCATTGATCTGAAGACCCTATTTACCCTCACTTAGCACGCATGTCAATTTCAGATCCCTTAACGTCCATTAAAACTTTGAAACGAAACGCTGTTGATATTATCTTGATATGCAGAAGTATTGACGGAAAGACTTAAAGTCAGAAAGACTTTGATCCCTCGCGGTGAAATCGGAAAACGACTGGAGCCACAAAACAAATAAGATATCAAAGGCATCATATGAATAATAGACCTCAATTCCTTGGAGACATTGATCCGTGCCAAATGAATTTGTAAGCTTATTCAGTCGACTTAACGGATCTTGTTGTCAGGGGTTAGAAGTGTATGGCTGAAAACACTAAAACGCGCTTCGCCAAGAAAATTTAGATCTGAACGCGTCGTCTGAGCAACCTCGTATCAAGGGGCCTGTTTCGAAAAGTGGCTTTATCTAATGGTACCTTTAGTCAAATGGGAAATGCATTTAAGCTAATGGTAGCATGACCTTAAGGTCACTTTATGAAACAGGCTCGTGGGCTTGGTTTCTCCTTGGTATAGTCTGACTCAGGCTAGAGGTGACATTAAAGGAATTTGAGTTATGCAAGTTCTGGGAAATGTGACATGAACTGTGGTTTCTTAATAGACCCAAATAATCCAAGCGGACAGGGTCTCTAATAGCCATTGAATATAGAGTGTTCTAAACCATAACCATAACTATTTTACTTGTGGTCAGTGAATGGTCTATTTCACATACCAAACATTCCTTTGATGTCACCTCTAGCCTGAGTCGGACTATACTGGCTGTCGCTCACCAATCCCTTGTCTCATAATCAGAATTATGGCATGTGACTGGATGCCGAAATCAACCGAAGTGACGTCATACAACCAGGAATTAGCTTGTAAGATTGGTACCACGATCCGCCACTAGGTGGCTTAGTAAACCACTTTAGGAATGTCAAAATGAAAAAAAGTTCCGAAACACCAAAGAAGACGTTTTCTGACATTGTAAATAGTACGGTTCGTTTATTGGTATATGAATGAATGCATGAATTCAGAAAGAATGGTTTCTAAATACTAATCGTATTCATCGGAAAAGCTTCGGCAACTTCCGTGAATTTCCAGCAATATTGGAATTTCAAAGGGTTAGTGAGCGAGTGGTCCGAGGTTGTCTGAGCGTACGACACCCCTGGGACGAGACTGGTCGTCTGAATAGATTTACTAGTAGTTTACTCACAAAGAAAGTCATCGAAATATTCAACGAAAACCGTAGTTGTTTATGATAATGGACTTTCAGTAGATGTTCATCTGTAATTCAAAGGTTTCGTATTTTTAACGGCAGCTTTCCACGTGAAAGTAAAACTTCCTCCGAAACATTTTTTGAGTGATCATATTCTGTATGACGATAGAATAAAGGAATAATAATACATATGTATTTCCTTTTTATTGTAATAGTGACACCACTTTCATCTATCAGCTGGATGTACACCTGTCTGGTATATTCATGAACAACTTTGAAAAACGAAACATTTAAATCGTCTAAGGTACATGAAACTATAAAACATCGCTTTAGAAATGTTCCTGGCAGGCACTACCTCTTTTTTGCTAAAAGATAATGTATCACAACTTCATTGTTTACATTCAATGTTTGTAAACATGGATGTTTACATTGTGTTATTTTGGACTTTTGGGACATGCCAATCCACCAAAATGAATACTTTTGGAATCAACAGAATTTCTGGAGAGGCATGCCACCAACAAATTACTCATAAGACAAAGAAAGCCTGGACATAAACAAACAAAATGTAAATAAACAATGAATTTCGTGGCCCGCGAAAATACCCGTGATACATTTACGATCGATCGCCGCCGTCTTGGATATATTAGAGCTAAGTATATGCATATTCCATAAAAATGGTCCATGGACCATGTGCTCACCTGGGTGAATGTACCAGAAGAACGAATACCAAGTGTCAAGTTGAAATGTTCCAGGGAAACATCACATCAGGTTAGAACCTTCTTTATGGTATTGTTCATGAGATACATGTATCAGGCAAAGTACATTTTTCAAGATGGACGACTGGCGGCCATTTTTGAATTCCAATCCGGCTGAAATTTGCTACATTCATATAGGGTACTCACATGTAATCATTGCAGGGTAAAAACATTCTAGCTGTTGTAGTTTAGGTGATATAAGCCAAAACCCCTTTTTCAATATGGCGACCTGGCGGCCATATTTGAAGTGCAATACCGGCCACCAAGTGGCCAAGTCAAGGATCGAATCGGACCGAAACTTGACGTCATAGGTAATCCGATTCAGGGGTATAATATATGTACAAAGTTTCAGGTCATTAGCCCCAGCGGTTACAAAATGTGCCCTGCTAACGGACGACGACGGACGCCGCACCACGACAATAGCTCACCCCGGTGAGCTAAAAATTGAATCGTCGGTGGATAACCCAAGGGCATGGATCCATCCCTAAGGATATTTTACCAACCTGTCAACAAAACACTCCTGTAACAATAGTTTTCTTCCACAATTATCATTTCCCTCGATTTTTTCTCCCTAGCGGGTACTTACTGCGGCACCACGTTAATAACCAATTCTTTCATGCAAAAAGGTATTCCTTACGCGTCACTCATTTCTTGCGCGGCAACCTTGTAATTACGTGTGGTGTCCTGGTAACGCGTCACGGTGTCAATCGAACGAGAAAAAGACGATGGAAGACGGAGCTTTGTGGCAACAATCCTTTTTACAAACAAAATGGTTTGCTCGGCTTTAACGGAGCATGAGAGATGGGAAGTCAGTTCCTTTTGAATCTTTGTTTTAAAATGTGATGTATGATAATAGTGAGGTTTCGCAAAACTGACGAAACACGAAGTACGAAATACGAAATTTAACTTCATTTCTAGGATGTATTTCTGGAGATGGTTGGTACCACAAGTGTCCCTGCTGCCAGTGCGTCTTTTAGCAGGCCATGTAAGACCGAAAGAGTTATGGTGCATCTCGAATTTTTAAATATCCACTTCGTATCGACGAAGTGGAAACGAAAGATAAATTTCAAAGTTTAATTTACACCGTAACTCTATCGTTGTATAAACGTCATACGCTAAAAACGCTCTTCCAGCAGGCGATATATATTTGTGGTACCAACCATTTCCTGAACTACAATACATCATGGAAATGAAGTCCAATTCTTATTTCGTACTTCGTTTTTCGTCAGATTTGCGATATCTCCCTAATGAGGCCACTGAGACAAACGATTTTTAGGAGAGCTTGAAAGCAAATCAGGTTTTGCCTATTGCCGAACAAATGGCACAATGTAGATTATTTTACACAATGTTTGTTCAAAATGGTGATTTTTGTCATCAACTGTTGTATCGCCAGGAATAATCCCAATAATCGCCTCCGAATTTTATCACTGCGGAGAAAATTAATGCCTTGTACCACGAAGCAGCCCAATTTTCTCGCAAATCAGGAAAAATCGCTGTTTAATGTCAGCGAAAGTAATATTTCAATTGAAATGAGTTTCAGGAATTTGTTCATTATCGCTAACCCGTCTAGTCTGTTGACTCGAAGGCTGAGGAATTTTTCATTACTCCACAGGCAATCACGCATTACTGCGATGTTATTGAGTAGAGCCACGGGAACTATCGGCATCTTTTTCCGAACCCGAAGTCATCCATTCATACGCTTACCCTAAGTCATTATCCGTGTAGAATCTGGCCTCGAGGAACTAAGAAAACATAGTGATATTACAATAAACCTACCGGAACTGTCTTTGTAGTTCATTCATCCCACCCTGAGAAATATCAGTGGTTCTTAGTGCTCGCTACCTTAAAGGAGCTGGACGTCCAAGTTGTAAACACGATATTCACTAGTCTCGGTCACCCAGCCGCTCGGTCACCCAGCCGAATCTGAGGATCGAACGTTTGTGTCGCAGTACCTGCGCCGGTTCGCTGCGCGAGACTACATATTCACTTCAGTACATATCACCGATAATAGGTGGCAGCACAGCGTGGATAGAGAACCAGTGAGTGGTTGAGTGAGTTGCATTGGACCGGGCACCAGTCTAACGACCAGGGGGCGCTACTGGTGCTGCCACCTTCACGAAGGAATAAAACTAGTTTGCCGACCACTGTTTGTAAACAAACTGGTTTGTTTACAACTTGGACGTCGAACTCCTTTAATCGTCACCACACATGGTACATGTATGCGGTGACGGAGGGGAGTAAGCATTAAAGGGAGACTCCACTCATTGTGTGAAATTGCGAGTTTTTGAAATACCGTTAGTCCATTCAAATTCATTGATATCTGCAACATGTCATATTTTTTTAAAAAATCAGCAAATTCATCATTTTAAGTACAATAATTGAATCCCAATGGGACCATTGCACAGCACATGTGATGTCATATGTGCTCAATGCATATTTATGCCAAGGTACATGTACAGCCAATAGGCTTAGCAGTCGCAGTCTTAGGTCATTCAAAAATCGGTAACAGGACAATTCGCCCCCAGGACAATTTGCCCCTAGGACAATTTGCCCCTGGACCAAATCCTATTGGTCGATTTAATGTAGACATTAATTCGTTTGAATTAATGTGGATATTAATTCAGAATTATGTCCACTCCTGCGTGCGATAATCGTGCAGATTATTTCTTTGTTGACTAGAAAAGAATGCCTGGGTTTGAGATGTAGTTCTCCATGAGCGTAACACGATTTCTTAACTATCTTCAGTCACGTTTCGTCGTTTTTTCTATAATTATTTTTTGCCTAGAGCCTAGAAACTCGCCGCCTACTTTTATTCGACGATGTACATACTCCGCAGCAAAATCTACAGGCCTACGTTGACAGCCTCCGGTAACTGATAAGAGTGCACTTATTCAGTTTGTTATTCTCAGATCAGCAAAACATGCCCGTAAGTCATTATAGCATGGCTTATAAGCACTGGCATGAATGTACTTTTGGGAGGAGCTGTTTTGAAATTACCGTATTTTAGCGAGACCTTATTCATGACTTTGCAGAGAAAAAAATGGGTTAAGTTAAAAAAAAACATTAACAATTAGTGACGAAGATACGGACATTCATCATGTTTATTGACATTTAACAAGATCTATCCCTTTATTTATGTTTATTTATTTATTTTATTTTATCAAAAAGATTACAGACTGGGTGCCGCGCAAAAAGTGCATTATGGCTGCCCACTCGTTACATGAGATGACGATTAGGCGTAAGTTGATGACATGATGTCGGTCGATACTTCTCTTTTATAGAGGTGAGCACAAAGGCCCTCATTCGTAGGACCCGCCTTGTATACTTTTGACAAAATAAATATTACGGACCAGTACTTTTTAAGAGGTCATCACAAGTCGGGTTTATGTCCCCGACAAGTGCCAATTAACCCCTCCGTACAAGTGTCCATCCAGTCTGGCCATATTTTAATTACACAAGATATCCAATGACAGGCAACCTGCCACCTTTGAACATGCACTGTAGAGTGTACGCTAGGCTTCAGATTCGATGGGGCCTGTGGCCTCTCAGAAAGAAGGTTATGGTGTTCTAAGTTGAAATGACGTTTTTAAATGTAAATCAACACAAAATGTGCCAAAAAACATAAAATACAAAAAATACTAAAATATATAAAAACGCTGTTTTCAATTACGTAACTGGTTAAAAGCTACATCGGGTCCCATTGTCCGGTACAAATCTCAGTTCTTGGGTCCAAAGACCAAGTCAGTTCCAAAAATTCAATAAAATTGGCCGTAACTTCCGTCAAAAGAATTTCAGGAAGGTTTTTCCTGTACAGGAAGCCATTCTTCTAGATTTCGTCCTTTTCGCACCTGACCATGACTCTCGTTTGGCAGCGCGTACATTTGTGTTGCGTGATGCATTGTAAGAAAATATTTATTTCTTCTGCAGGGGGCTCGCAATCCCTGGAGTATCGAACGAAGAGCTGCATTAAAGCCAAAGTGACAACCGCCAACGTTTTAGCCAAGAAAAACAGAAAGAATCATTTCCAATGGTTTTAGCTTACAAAGTCGTATCTTGAGTGCAAAACGATGCCGAACAGAGATGCAAAGTTTGCCATGGAAATGTGCGAAAGTTCGTTAACTATGCAAATATGCCATTAAATGAAAGCAGGCTAAGTCTTATTTAGACTGTTTTTGCCATGCAACCCTACAAATGCATTATGATTGTTTACTTTACATTTCGCATGAGAACACTTATCAGACTTTAACCGGATAGAGAAACCGCAGAAGAAGCCTGACGTCTGTTATTTCTTTATCTTCTATTTATCTTACCATCTTGTCAGTTCTTTTTACGGGAATCACGCCTGATTTCAACGTTACACATTACCCTGTTCAGTTAAGCCAGCATTAATGCCAATGTTTTCCAATTCCGTTCTTAACGAACCGCTAAGGGACCGTCTCAAAAATACCTTGAAGCCAAAGAAGTGTAATTTTTTCACTTCTGTCTTGACCCTCCCCCCGAAGTGAAATTTCGGCATCTATTTGGCTTCACTCATGGGTGGTATTACACAGGTCTTATTAAAGATGTTTGGTAAGAAGAAAGGGACTAAACAACTTGTTGATTAAAAACACACTTCTGGTAGCTCGACTTGAACGTGCCAGCCTGAAGAAGATCCCAGTTGGGGTCGAAAATCTGTGAAATTTCTGGAGGACGACTCCTTTTATTATATCATTTTGTGTGTCGACTTTTGTGCTCTATTTTTTGATTAAAAAATAGTGGATTTAATTTGACTGACTTTAAGAACAGTGTCCAGAGCAGTCTTGGTATTATATGTAAGAGTTGACATCAGTATGTAGTTTTTTCATTATTATTTCTCTATTTTGAAGAAAGATGTACATGTAATTGCCCAGGTGTAACGTTTTTCTGTGTGGCCGTTTTTCTGTGTGATTCCCATTGTTCGGAACACACAGGAAAATGAACTCGCTGTTTCTCTGTGTGTCGCCCATTGTCCAGTCGCCGCTTATTCCGTCAATCTATTGTATTGTCACACTGGCTCACGGGCCTCACTGAAAAACGTTACACCGGGTATTTTTTAAAAGAAATTCCATGAAGGCAACATTTCTTTGACTTCACGGTATTTTTGAGACGGTCCCTAAACCCTCAACCAGAAGATAAAATCTTGTTGGGCGCTGCTAATCTCCTTAGAAAGCATCAGGGTGCTCCTTGATCGAGACTACAAATAACAGGGCAGACCTTTCAGCAGATGGTAAAAAAGATGACTTTTATTTACCAGCAGCGATGAATGCATGAAACTAGAGCCATCATGTGATGGCGCAGATTCGTCTCCATTTGAAAGTTATGAAATGGCATGCACAGCGGCAAAATAGGTGGGCAGGGTCCAAAGGGTACTTTGGGTACAAAGTACCCTAAAGAAATTTGAGGGTACGATATTTGAGGGTACGATATAGTACCCTCAAATGAAATGGTCCATGGACCATGTGCTCACCCATTTGGACATAATAGTGTAATGACAGAGAGATGTATATCAGTTATATGAGCAATCTGGGTAAGTCATTCCCAAGTTGTAGGACTTCAATGATTTTCAGTTTGTGCCACCTGGCGGCCATATTGGATGTCCAATCGGGCGAAAACTTCACATGCACATAAAGGTCATCTAGAGGGAGCCACATAGCACATTTGAGTGCACTGGGTCAAGTCGTTCCTGAGTTATTGCACATTTGATTATTTTCGGGTTACGCCACCTGGTGGCCATATTGGAACCTCAATCAGGCCGAAATTTGACGTGCTTGTAAAGGTCATCTAGAAGGAGGTACATATCAAATTTGATCGCTCTGGGTCAAGTTGTTCCTGAGTTATAGCACATTTGATGATTTTCAGGTTACGCCACCTGGCGGCCATATTGGAAGTTTAATCAGGCCGAAATTTGTCGTGCTTGTAAGGGCCATCTAGAGGGAGGTAAATATCAAGTTTGAGCACTCTGGGTCAAGCCGTTCCTGAGTTATAGCACTTGGAAGATTTTCAGGTTACGCCACCTGGCGGCCATATTGGATGTCCGATCGGGCCGAAACTCGGTAATTTTGAAGGTACCCCTCTAATACACGTTTATGCAAGATATGAAGACGCTCGGTGAAATAATGAAGAACTGTGGCAGGTTCGTTACTTCTGTCGAACTTTGACCTCTGTGACCTTGAAAAGTAGGTCAAATCAAAAACCCGTTATATATGTTATGTATCCTAATATGATACACCTATGACAAAAATTTGGAGATGATCGAGTCATTAGTTCAGGAGTTATTGCACTTTTTGTGTTTTTGGTTTTGGCCACCTGGAGGCCAAGCCAAGAATCGAATCGGACCGAAACTTGGTGTCATACATGTAGGTCATCTGACCTAGGGGTATATATGTACCAAGTTTCAGATCAGTAGCCCCAGCGGTTACAAAACGTGCCCTGCTGACGGACGACTGACGCTGCACCATTGTAAGAGCTCACAGGTGAGCTAAAAATCAATTCAGTAATGTTTTTCTTAAATTTGTTACATTTCAAATGCAACTTTCATGCATAAGGAACACTAATTTTGCATTTTGGAGTGAAAAAATGACTCTGGAGGCCATTATTAACAGAAAAAAAATTGAAAAAAATTAAACAAATTTTTTTCTCCCCCCCCCAGGAGGTACCCTGGAAAAAATCCTGGCAGAAACCCTGGTGGGGCTGAAGTGTAGGGAGTGTGGGACACTCCAAAAGTGCCAAAAAGTTGTAAAAGCTAAATCTCACCCCTTGACATGAACATGATGAAAGGCCTCTCAAGTGAATTCAAATTTCCCGCCCACAGCACCATGTATTTAAGCAGGCAATTTTCTGATTGGCTGGATCTCGATGTCCCAACTATCTTGATAACTTGGCCCCAAAATGGTTATCTAAGTAGGCCTATGCTATGAAATCAACAGAATATTGAACAAAAGACCCAATTTGAGCCTCTCACAGTGTCCGTCATAGCTTATTTTTCTGCTCATTAGGCATGTTAGGTCAGACTAGCTGACCAGAAACATCGTAGGTGACACACTCATGGAGATCGTCTGCATGGTTTTTGGCGCGAAGCCAGATCAATTAGGGCTAAGTATATCTTCGTAGAAATGACCAACACGGGCAAACCTTATGTCATTGGAAAGGAAATTTTATCAGGAATCCAACCAAACAGTTTTTGAGGCGATTTCATTCCATCCCAGAGAAATAAAACCAAAAGTTCACGACGTTGTGAAAGTCATGAAAGCTATGATCCTCAAGTCAGTATCAACGCAGGTCTGTGTTTCGTCGATGAAGTGTTCGTCAGCTGGTGGTGGTGAGTCGTGCGTTTAGATAAAATCTACACAGCTCGATTTGAAATTCAGGGGAATGAAAGGAATCACATCCACAACAAATTTGTCCCTTTTTGGCAAATGAGTACATATGAGCGGCATTTTCTTGCGAGATGAAAACTTTGTTGCGCATCAGTGAAATGGCGTGCCATACAGTAACCTCGACGCAAATGTTTCACTCGCAGTACCGCCTTTTGAACAAAAGTTTTCTTTGACCGTGCAAAAATATCAGCGAGTGAAATACCTGTATCGAATGGCCATTAAGTTATCTGAATAACGAGTATAGTTTCAACACATGGCACTTTGCAGGTCACAGTAAATCACGTATTTATTACTGCAAGTACACGCTGGCCTATTTCCTAGGTCACTGATGTATTCCATTACATGGTACAATGCCACGTGGACATTGCCTGGGGCGAGAGTGCGTCCATCAGTTGATACCCCGCAGACTAATACAATAGATTCGTCTCCACAACTGCTGTAAGATGGCGCTGGGAGACGAATCTAATAATAAAATCTGATATAACATTCGTGTTTCATATGTCAATATTTTTTTCATAGCTAGCAGCAATTACTGCAGCCTCTTACTCATCAGAACAAGCAGGGATTTTTTACCGTGACTTGTTGAATGTATGAATTAGAAAGGATGTTTTATGAATTGCTTGTAATATTTTGTTAGCGTGACAGGTTTACTAGCTTCATGCGTGACACATTTAATTTGGGTTTGATCTATAGCATAATAATTAAATCGCGTCGAAGACATGCAGATATAATTTTCTATTCTGGCAACTCATGTAGGCGGAAGTTTCAGTGCTACGGTGGCTCACAGCATAAAGGAATCAAACATAAAGGTTTAACTGCGAACGATGAAGTAACTGAGGGATACACATCATATGTTGCCACCAGACGTCTCTCACTGCCTGAATTTTGGCTTTACGTAATAGGCAGGAGCTTCAACTTTTTTATGGTAGTGAGGTACATGAATTTGTCAACTTGATGCCTTGAATTCCATTTCTGAGGATAACAGTGCTATTTTCTGCACAGTAAGTGTTCCATGTGCAAATGTACGTTAGCCTATTCAAATGTACACAGATGACCCTGCACTCTCATCGTTCGTGGGGTTCTCATTAATTCAGTCCTTTTGTATCATAAGATCAACTAGTTGGAATTCAACAAAATTACTAAGATTTTTCTTGCAAGAATCTTATCAGAAAAATCTCATTAAGATTTTTCTTACTAAGATCTAACTAAGAAATAGCTACATGTACATGTACATGTAAGATACTTACAAAGAAAATTAAATGATTATTAGTAAAATTCATGTCCTGGGGACGGCTTTCCTTGCAGCGTGTCGCTTGTACACCACTAAAGCCTAGCGCACATAAACTCAATGCGTTAGGGGTGTTTTTAAAGTCGACTGACCCAACGCTGTCGAATCGTCATTCAGCCAGGTCAGTCGATTTTAACAGACACCCCTAACGCATTGAGTTTTGTCGCAAATGTGCGCTTGGCTTAAAGATAATGTATCACGACTTCATTGTTTACATTCAATGTTTGTAAACATGGATGTTTACATTATGTTATTTTGGACTTTTGGGACATGCCAACCCACCAAATGAGTACTTTTGGAATCAACCGAATTTCTAGACAGGCATGCCACCAACAAATTACTCGTAATACAAAGAAAGCCAGGACATAAACAAACAAAATGTCAATAAACAATGAATGGCCCGCGAAAAAACCTGTGATACACTATCTTTAAGAGTTGTATGATCTCTGAAGAAAAACTACCTTTTCATTGACCACATTACTTCGACCACACAGCTTGTGACACTTCTATGAATAAATGACAACATGAATCATATCCCGATGGTATCTCTGTAAAAATCGAGACAAACCGCTGCATAGGATAATTATTGGACATCATTGCCTCGCTAACTTCAAAATGCCATCGAGTCTAGCAGAAGAAACAAATACATGTACATGAACTCAGTGTGAAAGAAGAAAATGTCCCCTTATATGTGATGTCCCTCAACAGTACATTTACGGATTAAACGGCACCATTGAATAGGAGCTGTCAGTGAGTTGACCAATAGGTGTCACTACGGCCCAATTCAATGCATATAGCGGACCCAGTCATTCTTGGTCGAAAACCAATCACGTGGATTTTCCTGTGCATTGGTCCGCTAGTACTTTGCTGCCATCTTTTGGCAATACGCGCGGCTGACTGCTCCTATTGGACTCTAGAGAGACCAAGACCCTTAATCCTGTGACAAACAATGCGGGTGGGGGGCATCAGGGGGGTGGGGGCATTAGATTCTATCGCACTTGGGGGAAAGAAAAGATGCCCAAGGAATGCCTGCCCCGGTCATAAATCTTACTGAGAATCATATAATTTTTTGTAAGCATCTTTGCTATTTCTTTCTAAGATATAAGTAAGAAAACTCTTATTATGATTTTTCTTATAAGATTCTTATAAGATTTTTCTTACATGTAATAAGATCTTTCATATAAGACATCAGTAAGAAAAATCTCAGTTAGATTTTTAAGTTTTTTCTTACAAGAAACTTAGAAGAAAAATCAAGACCGATGATCAGTGTCCGTGTGACATTCTCTAGTGTTCCTCATGTCTTGGTGTTTATCTCCAACAGACAGCGAGTGACATTTCAATGAACACAGAAAAATCTGCGAGTGTCACTCTCGTTTCGCAGCGATCCCCACATAATGACGGGAAACACTGAGAAATGCGAACACTAAGGCACTTTACACCGGCATTTTTGCTCGGTCTTAATCCTGGTATCGGCTCCTGCGTCATGCAACAAAGCCTGAATGGTTTGGCTCAAATAACCAAAGGGATATTCCGCCGATTGTGCCCCTTTTTCCCCTCGACCCGTCATCTCCCTGGTACAGTCGCAAAACATCCTGATAAATTCTTTCCATCAATGTCTGGTTTTACTTTGATCATTATTGCCAGTAGGTACATTCAAATTGCAAAAATAGCCTCTCTTTTCATGTTTACAATCCTTTATCTCGTCTATGCTTTATGGTTAGCCTTTTGAACGGCCGGATCTGACGGAAAAGCAGTGAATAATGATTTTCTTCCGTCGTATTCTGCTGTTGGAAAATTCATATACCGTATCTAATCAAAGATAACAATGCTGTCGCAAATTTGAACAAGCAGTTGGATATTCGAATGACCTTTCCCATTGCAATTTCTAAGCATGTCGCGACGTCCTTTCTTTCATACGAAAGAAAACATCTACTTATTCCCTTTTAGATTAGGAAGAGATATTGTGAAAAACCAGGAAGTAGACACCCATTCACAGTGTATTAATAGAAGTTAACACGCCACTGAAGGTAAAACTGTTATTGGTGTCGTATTCCACATAATACTGAGTTTTCGCAAATCTGACGAAACACTAAGTACGAAATACGAAATTGGACTTCATTTCTGTGACGTAAAGTATTTCAAGAGATGGCTGGTACCACGAATATCGCCTGCTGCAAGAGCGTCGTTTAGCATGTTTAGCGTGACTATGACGTTGGACCGATAGAGTTACGGTGTACATATATTAAACTTTGAAATTGATCTTTCGTTTCCACTTCGTAGATACGAAGTGGAAATTTAAAAATTCAAGATGCACCACAACTCTCTCGGTCTTACATGATATCAAAAATAGATAAGCGAGCGACTTCGTGTTTCGTCAGATTTCTGAAACCTCACTATTAGTGAGATTTCGCAAACATGACGAAATAGAAGTACGAAATACGAAATTTGACTTCATCACCTGGACCAGGTATTTCTGGAGATGATTGGTACCACAAAATGCACCTGCTGCCAGTGCGTCTTTTAGCATATCATGTAAGACCGAGAGAGTTATGGTGGTTCTTGAATTTTTAAATTTCCACTTCGTAGCTACGTAGTGGAAACGAAAGATAAATTTCAAAGTTTGATATAGACCGTAACTCTACCAGTCTTACGTCATACGCTAAAAGACGCCCTTGCAGCAGGTGATATTTGTGCTACCAACCATCTCGTGAAATAAAAACCGAAGTCGTCCTCCAGAAATTTTGCAGATTTTCGACCCTTCCTTATACTTCCGGTAGCTCGACTTGAAAGTGCCAGCCTGAAGAAGACCCCGGTTGGGGTCGAAAATTTGCAAAATTTCTGGAGGACGACTTTTCTTTTTATATCATTTTGTGTGTCGCCTTTTGTGCCTTATTTTTGGACATCTCCTGAAATACATTAGATTATGGAAATGAGTCCAATTTCGTATTTCGTACTTCGTGTTTCGTCAGGTTTGCGAAACCTCACTATTGTAATACTATTACTAATAGAGTTTATCATCGACGTTAATCCATTATCTGAGAAAGATAAAAGCAAGAAGGGACACAGCGGATTCTCCATGAGTACTTCCTTTGTCACTTCATCATGTCACATCAGTCCCCACGATACAAAAATCTGATACCAATTGCCACTGTCCCGTGACGTTTGCTCGCGAATATATCCTCACTTGGGAAGGTGTGTTAAGACGCTATCAGTCGCTGATGAAGCGATCAAGTGATAGAAAAAACTACGCAGGATTTTTCTGATGGCATTGGAGAGCGTCTAAGGACGCTGTTACACAGGAGCTCATTTTTCACTCGTCATTTGTGATTGGGCACGAATAATCCGAAAGTGAAGAGTGATGATTACTTTTTTCGAGCGAAAAACAGATTTTTTTCAAAAAAGTGAAAATTACAAAAAAAACAAATTTGTCAAAAACCACGAAAGTGGTGTACACATCACTAATCCGGAAATATGTTTATGGTAAGTTTGGTGTGTTAATGGTGTACCGATATCCTCTGTGATGCCAGACCAAGATACAGAAAGGCACAAAATTGACACACAAAATGATAATAAGCAAGAAGTCAACCTCCAGAATTCACGAATTTTCGACCCCAATCGGGGTCTTTTTCAAGTGGAACTTTACAATCTGAAACTCTAGAATAGACTCAGAATAGAATAGAATAGAATAGAATAGACTCCGACCAAACTTCATATCAGAAGGAGTTTAAAGGGGAACTGACCACTTTGCCAGCCAAACTGGGCTACCTACACCTCAAAATGCCTTATGATATCACTTCAGGACTCACAATAGTTTGATTCAAAAATATCCACCCATTTCCGAAATAAACACCAAAATGTAATTTTCGAATTCAAATTTCCCGCTCAATTAGTGATGTCATTCAGAGAACCATTACAATATAGTGACCATTGCAAAATGTGCTATATCTGCATCCAAGACAGCTGGACAGAATATATTTCTAATGTCAACCACGTTGCCGTGATTGAGAATCAATAAGTCAGCCATGTGGGAATCTTTACACCTGAAATTCAGGTGAAAATTCAGAAATAATTGAAAATACCATATTTACAGATTTCGATATCTTAGTCAATCACGACAGTTTGTTGAATAATAATATCCTTCCTGAGACAGCTAGTGTTTACTTTGAACTTTTCCTCCTAAATCAACACTTTGAGTCAGAAAGTGCGCTTGATAGGCTCTCCAGGCTAAAGATTTATGGATGACTATAGAAATGGTTCTAGGAATGACGTCACTAATTGAGCGGGAAATTTGAATTCTGAGAAATACATTTTTGTGTGTAGTTTGAAAATGAGCTGAGATTTTTTCACCAAATTTTTGCCAGCCATAGAGTGGTGTCAAACCCATTTGACACAGCAAAAATAGACGTTATATTTGAAGGGGTCGGTTCCTCTTTAAAAAAAATTCATGTCACACTTGGGACACTCAAAAAAAGACTTACGTGAGGCAGGCACAAGTCTACATCACTACGAGTAAGCCCATTTCTGAGCTTTGTTGCTTTTGCCCTTGAGCAAGAACGACGTCATTTTCAAGCTGGTATTCCCTCGTCTTTGACAAGCAGCCAATAGACTGGTTCCCGTCTTTGCCGCTCCGCTATTCAAAGACAGGCACGGGGTACCAGTGTTATGACGTCACGAGCTATATTTGTTCGGGGAAAACCCTTTCCGTTATCCAAGATGGCGCTGTGGTATTTCGTGGTAAGTGAACAATTTGGTGGAAGCCGAAGCAGCTTGAGAGCCTCAGAAGTGTCATTTTAGTTACAAACACTGCGCAAAAAGCTGCGCAATAGCGATGCGCAGGGAGGGTGCGCAGTGGCGTGGACAGGAATTCCTGTCAAAATGTCTGCCCCGTGCCTGTCTTTGTATAGCGGAACGTGAGCGCCAGCGGGAGTGCAGCGGCAAAGACGGGAACCCGTCTAAGCAGCCAACGAAAACGCAAAATTGTAATAGGCTGCCCCAATCCTCATAAACCCACCTGGTATCAAAGTCAATCATGCCTCTAAGCTTACCCTTTTGCGTTCACTGCCACCCTATTGATTTTGCTAAGAAGACACTTGTAATTACATTGCCAGTGTCCAGTGACTGAGCCGACGATTATACTCTAGAGGCCGACAGGCAGATTGAGATAATAATGTGATTTTGGGACGCACCTGGCAGAGGATCACCCCAGCTCTGATTATTGTATCAGGTGCTCGTAATGGAATTCAATTATTTAATATCAAATATAGATAAGCATGCTTATGTATTTTTGGTAATATTTGATTGGTGGAGAATCCGTCGTAGGAGTATCCCAGAATGTCTTTATACCTTGAAAATTTACCATGACACGAAGCTGCCCTGTCACTTTTGAAGGTCATCCACGTTTTACTTTGTAGGGCCTACTTTTGGAGGCCCACGACTGGATAGTCGTTCGGATCATTTTGGTTCCCGAAGCCGCCGGTAGGGCTAGAAGGCTTCGGCTCTGGCTGCCATCTTTGCGGCATAAAACTGGTCGCGGATCTACTTTATCGATTATTATGTTGATATCACTGGTTATTTTTAGAATGGGATACCCGTCGCCACGTCGGTGCTAAATGTAATCGAACATGCGCAATCGCGCGGAATGGCAACACCGAGGAAGTTTCTTGATGAGAATGTTTGAATGTTTTGCAGATTTGTAAAAAAAGCTAAAAATGATCGCCGGTTTTTAGGCCGGAAGAGAATGAAATTTTACGGGAAAATGGACTCCTACAATGACGTCACCAATAAAATGGCAGCCAGAGCCGAAGCCTTTTAGCTCTAGCGGTGGCTTCGGGAACCAAAATGCGTTCGGATACCTCTGACTAGCATTTGTAGTGCTATTAGCGACCGGCCTGGACCCGTGAATGGCACCAACCCTGACTGGTTGCTGCCGTAGAAAACAAATGACAAATGAGTTGATGCAAACCCATATCAAGTTTGTTTCAAGTTTCGTCACATGCAATTGACTAAAAAAGACAACATGTACTTCTCGTAGTATCTTTGATTGGAACTGAAGCGCCGCGGAAGTAAGGCGGCAACAACGGAAACCATATACACTGCAAGACGACTCGCGTAATTATGTGGCGAGACCACTAATGGAGTGTTATCCGAGACCTGTCAATCAAGTAGAACTGACAAGATTATTACATTGAGAATACAACTGTAGTCATAGTCATTTAATGTCATCTGACATTCCTTGTCTACATTATTTTCTTTGCGGAGGCGGGGATATTTTTTTTCCATCATATTTTACCAAATTCTGGGAGCTGTTTAATTTCCCTGTCATTTCTCAAAAAAATCCATCCAGAGGTTCGTAGCTCTTGCCCCGTCGTCATCGCAAACAATAGTGAGGTTTCGCAAATTTGACGAAAAACGAAGTACGAAATACGAAATTGGGCTTCATTTCCATGACGTAATGTATTTCAGGAGACGGTTGGTACCATAAAATGTCCCTGCTGCCAGTGCGTCTTTTAGCATATCATGTAAGACCGAGAAAGTTATGGTATATCTTGAATTTTTAAATTTCCACTTCGTATGGAAACGACAGATACATGTAAGTTTCAAAGTTTAACATACACCGTAACTCATTCGGTCTAACGTCATACGCTAAAAGACGGTCTTGCAGCAGGCGATATTTTACCACAAATTATTTCTGGTACCGGTACCAACCATTTCCTGAAATACATTACGTCATGGAAAAGTCCAGTTTCGCTTTTCCTGTTTCGTCAGATTTGCGAAACCTCACTAATGTGATGACGGAGAGACCGAGCATTAACATGATTAAGAACCACTGATTACCTAAGGATGGAAAAGGGTATAGACACAAATAGTCCGCATCCTATAGAGGATGCTACCGGCAAAAGAATTTTTGGCAACATGACTTTTCTGAAAGCTGGGTACCCAAGGTCCTAAACGTGGGTTCAGATTTGCTCTGACACGATGTTTTCGCAGAACGCCAAAAGCCTGCAGCACACGTCACCACTTTCGTTGCTCATACAGGCAATTTTCGTGGTCGCCACGAAAATGGCCAAGTGTGCTGTGGCCGGCAACGACCACTCACCACGGAAATTCTGTGGCGACCACGAGTTGCCACAAGTTGCCGAAAATCAAACATGTTTGATTTCTCACCACGAAAATTGCTCGTGGTTGCGAGTTGTGGTGATGCGTGGCCATCAGCAGCACACGAGACCACTGAGTGGTGACGTCTGCTGTAAACCGGCAACCGCCACAAAAATTGCCGACCACGAAAATTGCCTGTACGAGCAACGAAAATGGTGACGTGTGCTGCAGGCTAAAAGGATGTGGACTACAATGTCAGCGTCCTCCAAGTTCCTTACAGTACGGAACCCGACCATGAGATCCGGAAACAGTCCCTGTGGACATTCTATCGTGCGCACAGACGTTGTTATTCGTCCATCACAGATAGCCGATCCCTACAAAACAGAGATTATTTGGACTTAGCTTTTATTTCTCATGTTGCGAGTGTGTATCAAGAGTGTCGGAATGTTGTAATACATATATCATCAAGTATCATGGTATCGCTTTGGGAGGTAAAACAATATACTAGTCTACCAGGTAGACTCCCTACGGTAGCTAACTTTTGTTAAGCGGCTTATGAGTAATGGCAAGATCACATATGGTCTGTCTACTTTTTTTTCTAGTAACGGTGTGAAAGAAAGGCGAGGAACGCTTTTGTCTGTCTGTTAAAGGGACTAGGGAAATTTTTTCAAGCTTCGGTTATTACAAAATGCTAGTCTTTCATGATAAATTCCCACCGTCAATTCACTTTTTCAATTAAGTGTTAATTACAG
>NMRB01000874.1:102336-130515 GCA_002633025.1 Notospermus geniculatus
GGGGGGGGGGGGGGGGGCGCACGCCCCTTCTTTCGGCCAAAAAATCTGTAAAATTGACCGTGAAATTCAGAAATTTGGAGCAAATCATTGAAATTCACCGCACATTTCAACGTTTCTAGCACAGTCTTTTCCGAAATCGTGGATCCGCCCCTGTGATTGGAGCAGTCTGTCACCAGAAACAATGCAATAACAGCAACATGAGAACTTCTACATGTATGGGCAGCAATAACCGCAAATAAAGACGTAACAAAATGAAGACATAGTTATTCATGTATGGGCAGTTAAATCCGCAAATAATGACGTCACAAATAGACGTTGCATGTTATTACTCATATTCTCTGGTCGTTGTGCATGATGATCTCGAGTCGTACCGAAGAAAGACGTTAGGTGGCGCTACAGTCGCTAAGATGATCTCGAGTCTCTGCAGAAAAACGTTACAAACCCTTTTTAATTTTGTAATTTTTCTTCTACTAAGATGTAGGCCTATACTAGTTTAGACGCTACAAGCCCGTGCTTGCAATACACACTGTATAAGAGACACCATGGAGAATCAGCAGCGCAGTAGCCGAGTTTTTCAGGTGGCAGCGCTGGTATCCGAGTCGGAACATGGTGGCTGTGTCACAAATGTTGAAGATGTCAACTCCAAAGCGGGGAGCAAATGTACCGAAGATGAAAGGTATACACGCTTAGACCATGCCGAGGATGACCTCCAGTTTATCGTCTATTAATCTAAAGCTTCCTTAATTGGAATTACGTAGTCGATTTTACATTTGAAGTGGAACCGTTCAAGTGTCACCAGCTGATCACTGCGATCAATGAAACAACCGGCTTACACTACGAACATTTCCACTTCAAACAAAGAAACAACACTCCTTCAGCACCTATATTTCGGCGTGTTCTATTGCAAATTATCACTAGATCATCCTCGAATTTACTTAAATTCGCTCACCTCGACCGAAACTCTCCATCTTTCGCGTTTTAGTCGGCAACACACACATCAATATGTGACACAGCCGCCATGTTCGACTCGGATCACAGTGCTGCCACCTGAGAAACTCGGCTAATGCGCTGACGATTCTCCACGGTGAGAGATTTCCTTCGAAAACTCAGCGTTTGTGTTGACTGTCGATGGAATATTTACATTGTGGATGGATTCGCCCCTGTGGCATCAGAACCCACACGTCATATCGCCATAAAGGCTTAGATAAGAGTAAATAACAGAAACAGCTCTGCACCCCTGGCCAGATTCACATTGACGGTTATTCAAACTTTATAGACAAAAGAAAACTATTCATTAAAAGACATAGAAAAGCTAGCACAATACAGCAACAGACTCGCACCAAAGAAAAAACATCCCCAAATCATGTTTATCTGCCAAATATAACGCATTAGAAATTGCTTGAAATCATCGTACATTGTAGTCTTCATAATAAAAACGTCTACCAGAATGGTGTAATGAAAATACCAGCTTAACTTCGACTGATATTAGATATTTAAAAAGATCGCCCCGACTAACAACTACGTTGTCGGCGAATTGACCCGATTAACTACGTACATTTTGTAATGCATTTTTGTATTTCGTCTTACTGCTGCTAGGTGACTCCCTCTACGTCGGCAGTCAAATAACGCAATAACACAACTGCAGTTTGAAAATGGACACGTGGTTACAATCCTAGTGGCCTAGCGTTGAATGAGACAATTCAAGAAAGTTCCACGGACATGTCCAGGGTATGGGCGGTTATTTCCGCAAAAAATCAGTGTGAGGTTTTTCATTTTTAGTACAGAATTTCTATGTAGACAGCGCGCAGCGGGAAGCATCTTCAAAATCAAGATTTATTTTGTTTATCCGAGGTTTCCGCGTAATTTATATGTTGCGAGAGAAACTGTATGGAACTCGCGAAAGAACCACGTTTAGGATCCAAGTTTCGCATCCAAGTTTAAGATAACAATTTCTCAATTGTCCGCTAGATGGCGCCTCAGCTGAATCTATTATCATACTGGAGACCTAATCATTATTCTCTCAGTCCTAAACAATTTCTCTCGCAACATATAAATTACGCGGTGTGCATACAAAACCTCGGACACACAAAATAAATCTTGCTTTTGAAAATGTTTCCTGCTACATGTGCTCTGTCTACATAGAAACTCTGTGCTAACAATGGAAAACCGGACACTGATATTTTGCGGAAGTAACCGCCCATACCAGGGGAATCTGATCGCCAGTGATCGAGTTGAAATCGAGGTTTACATGCAATATTTTTGATTGGTATTTCCGTTTCAAGTTGAAAAAGTCTCTTTAGCGTCCTTCCCACTTCAAACAGGACGTTCAAAGAAACATTATCGTGTGTTCTGCTATTCCTATCAATGTCAAAGCCACCTGTACGGTTTCGCACAATCGAATTTTACCTTTTGACCTGTACGCATGACGGCGCGATTTCGCCGCACTTAATCACGATACGTTTACATCGAAACGTGTCATAAAATCATGAGGCTTCTTAGCCTCCCAAAGCAGGGTTTTTACCTCGCTCCTCTTCATCAACTCACAGAATCTCCTCTTGAAATTGGTTGCCTTGAACCAGCAGGGAGGCAGGAAAGGCATTGTCCAATCAGAATGCAGCATTTATAGGGTATGAACAGTAAAGTGAACTGGTCGTGCCAGTCAACGTGTCTGAATAGAGAATCAAACGCCGCCATCTTGAATTTATTACAGTGCTCAAATCGGGAATTCATTGCCTTTTAAGAGCACCTGCTGTGGCTTCGCTGCCTTTGAACAGTATTTAGAACACGTCATCTGCAAATCTGGGCTTATCGGGAATGTTGTCCGCTAAAATACGAAATTTGTAATTTGGAAATTGTGAATTTCGTGGGTCAAGAAATTATTCTTAGTGTCAGTTTTGGCTGCCACGGCTAATTCCCTTTAATATTATGACTCAAAAAATTATCATAAATACATGTAACAAGAATTTTTATTTACTTACACAAAAAACAATCATGTGAAAATATTCAGTCGGTTGAGGAAAAGACGTAAATAATTGGCACAAAATAAAGGGGCACAATGCGTCAGTTGTACAATAATATGCTACCACGGCGTACGCGATAGGAATTATTTCCTATACCATTTTATTGTAGAAGAAAAATAGGACAGAACCTATTTGTGGATTTTTTCTTTCCGACAAAAATGAGACAATGTTTCCCGTCATACATCATTAAATAAATTCCTACAAAATACTTCGTAGGAAAAAAAATGTATCGTGTACGGCGGCCTTTAGGCATGGCAGAATGCGGGGGGGGGGGGGCGGGAAAATGTAAGAGCGACACCTGGTTCAGCGAACAGTTTGTGTGAGTGGATGAAGAGAAGCAAAAAACTGCTGAGGGAGGATGAAGGCTTCTTGATAATTCTTTAACTGCCTCTTACTCGGTTGATGCCTTCATTCATCTTGAAGTATTATAAAATTCGTGACGAAGTGTCGGTTACGCGGGCAAAATTTCCCCTCAAAATTGTCCTGCATTGAATACTATGAAAAATAATGACACATTTGTTTTTAGTACATGTTGTTTATCACGATTTGGTGGCGTAATTGGATTTTACTTTTATCTCTCTGTCAATCATTGTCAACGCAACGAAATTGGCTTGTCGCAGCAAAAACGAAAGAAAAAAATTAATAATCGTGCCTAAGAGGTCCCACATCACGACTATTAGAACGCAATGAACCAATAGGAGAAGTCAACCGCGCTTATCGCCAAAAGGGGCAGCAAAACTCTAGCGGACCTATACTCGGGGTCTCGAGTTTTTGACGCCTTTGCGTAAAAGATTCGATGTTTCGAATCGCCTTACATAGCCCTTAATTCTCCTTTGTACATGTAACTTCCGTCCATCACCTGTATTATTGCTAATTTGCATTGTTCCTCCCATACCTTATGTAAATATTTCAGAGTGAAATAAATTTGTAATACAAAAGAAAATTCTCCTGATTGGTGCTCAATCAACTATGAATGGGTCCGCTAGGCATTGGATTGGACAGTAGTGACACCTACTGGTTAACGCTGAATGACAGCTCCCATTACATTCGTCGATCACATGACCTAGTGAGTCAGCTGACGAAATTTCGCCTCCTATTGGTCGATCTCTAAACCATGCTATTTTGCATAATTTATGTAGTGATTTGCCTCCGCTTCCTTAGTGGCGTAATTAGAAATACATGTATATAAAAGAGAAGAAAAGCACAAAAATTGACACACAATATATGATAAATAAAAAGGCAATTTCCAGAGTGTTTGCGAATTTTCGACCCCAACCGGGGTCTTCTTCAGGCTGGAACTTTACAATCCGAAACTCTAGAACAGACTGAGCTGAAACCCAAATGTAGATTAGAAGTATCCCATCCAAACAGGACGTGACAGCAATTAAGGAAAGAAAGGGTACAAGCCCCAAAAAGGTGGTTGCTCAACCTAACAGAAATGTAATTAGTGAATGTAAGGCTTGAATAGGCTGAAGGTGTATAATATAGCTTGGAGGAATTAAATGTATATAAATGTGAATTAATGTATATAAAAGGTTACATGTACACTGAGAGGGAAGTCGGCCAATACATGGCATAGGAATTCAAGAAGGTATAGTAACAGCCTTGGCAATTCAAAAAGTATCGTTCTTCGTGACGGAGCACCATCTTTTGCTATTTGTAAAGATTTCTCGAGAAGTTCTGCCCACAGATACTTAGTGGTGATTTTCCCAACGAGTCAACGTTATTCACTACAAGATACATGTTGTACATCAATAGAATCATGGAAGCTTCGTTACCTCTAACTTGGAGGAATTATACTGACAGTATAATTCCTCCAAGCTTCTAATAAGCATTTGGCAAGTGGCAAATTTCACTAAAATTTCAGTTGCTGCATGCGCAGCACGTTTATAAGAAGTCATTTCCTATTTCGCGGTCGTTCGTCGAAAATTGATGCCATGGATGACATAGATGACGGGACGCACGCAAAGGTAAAGGCTAGATACTATATACAGCTAGAAAACAATTATAATTGCATGTCTATATCCATGACAATCAAACTGTTAACATCCACTAGAAACAAAACCGAAGGGAGACATTAGGATGCAGTTTACATGTCAATTTCAAGACTGCCCTAAGGGATGTTTGTCCATTATCCAGCCCCTGGAGCAAGCGTCACTCAGAAATGACCTCCCCACTTAGCAAATACAGAAAGTCCGACTTCAGAGTTTAATGATTTCTCCTTCAGTTTGCCTATGTCCACTTCGTGGCCACTCAGGGGAATATGTGAAGGTTCAAGTGCATGGCTAATGCCGGGCTTATTCAGAATGAATTGTAAGAAATGCTAACACGCCGTCCATCAACCATCATTACCAGCGTTGATATCCTTAGGCCTAGAACACAAAGTATTCTGAGTGAATTTAAACTTGACAGGTGTGACAGGAATCTAAGTCCCCATAAAATCTTAGTCCGGTTTTATTGTCCAACCATGTCAACGAGGAATTTCGAATATAACCTTACACAGACTATGGTAACTCGGACTTTCATTCCTTGGACAACCATTCCTGTTACACCTGTCTGCGCAAATGCAACAAGACTGCACTCTGCAGCCTGATCAGATTTCAATGATGAAGTCCAACGTCTCTGTCGCCCTATCCCTATCTGAACCCAAAATGAATAGTAGAGAAGTAGAACCATAGAACCATTAGCAAGGTTTCGCAAATCTGATGAAACACGAAGTGCGAAAAACGAAATTCAACTTCATTTCCAGGACATAATGTATATCTGGAGATGGTTGCTACCACAGTGTCCCTGCTGCCAGTGCGTCATTTAGCATATCACGTAAGACCGAGAGAGTTATGGTACATCTTGAATTTTTAAATTTCTACTTCGTATCTCCGGCGCCGCAAACCGCTGCGGAATCCGTTAATGTAGTGAAAAAAGGCCTACACCGCCATACTAAGCATTTAACACCGTGAAGTCCCGTTTCCACTACAGCGGACTCCGCTGTGGTTTGCTGCGAGCGGTGCAGTTTTCACATGGTCTTGGAGTATCCTTCGATTGTTTAACAATACATGGCGTAATGCATGGTTTAACAATCCATCCCAATGCCTGTGAAAACCGCTCCGCTCGTCGCAAACCGCGGCGGGCTCGGCTGTAGTGGAAACGCGCCTTCAGGCAGTCTGAAAGTGTGTGTTGCATTTTCATTCAACAGCAGTCTTCCCACAAATTTTTCTGCGAAAGTCAAGGAGCAGATCATCCGGCTCTCACTCGATCTCGTCTGATCAATTGCTGAGAGCTGCACCTTGATTATAAAAACAATTCATCACAGAAAGTGATGTGAGACATCTTTATTGCATGTCGGACATAACCCTTTGATGTATCGAATCATATTTCCTAACGCCACCTTAAGCGGCTATATCTCCTTACGTGTAACCTCCTCCCCAGGATCTAACTCGAAATATTCGGCTCTGAAGCCAGGGCTTAACAAGCCAACGTTAAGCCCTGGGAACGAGGTTGCCTTACGTGCTGTAGTTTAGAACGTCCCCCTAAAAACCTGGATGTTGTATGAAGATGTAACACTTTTCATCAAAGAATGTGTTTGATAAACAACATCTCAATAATTAGGGCCTATTCCTTTACATATACAAGTTCTGATAAGTCTGATGGGGGAGTACGTAAAAACAAAAAAAGTATCTGTTTTTTTGAAACTCCTACACCCCATGAATTAAAAAGTGTTACATTCTTATTGGACTCGAAATACGTTTTCCCAACTAGTTTAGAAGCATCGAGTGAGCATTCTGGTTGTTATTTCAGTTCTCCAAAAGTACCTCATGATATAAGCAGGCCTTTCAATTGCATGGTAACCCTTACACCCTCTATATTTTCAGTCCATTTTGGGGACAGCCCTTCCAGCTTATTTTGGGGACATTTTTTTTTCATTGTTGCATTTTTGGGACATTGCGGGACTGAGACTGACTGGGAAGTGAATTCACTGGTAGGCAGAGTACTCATTTCCATTTTCAAAATGAGTGTCTAGTGCCATCGGATGCAGTCTGCTAAGGTGCCTAAAATTGGACTCCAACAAGAATCCATTCTAAATCAACAGTATGGAGAGATCAATCCTTCCCATACCACTACCAGCAACGGCCTTGGCATGTAGAGGGTTAATCTCCCAGACTGGACCTTAAACTCAACAGCCAGCTGTGCCTATTCACATGGAGTAAGCCGAGGGCTGGGATTATCTTTGAGTAAAATGGCCAAGAAATTTCTTCCCTGAGATAAACAAATTCAATGCATCTTCATGCCCATAAACTCTCCCATTCAACCTCAGATTTAGTTCTCAGTACTGCCACTATGAAGTGGTTGTGGCGCTGTGTTTGCACATGACATCATCATTCATAAATTATTGATTTTTCACTGCTGACCATGCGGTCTGTTGGGCTGACGGCGGGAAGTTGCTGGTGGGTATTTGATATGGGTAGGCGAGTATGGGGAAAGGGATCAATTGAAATCATTTTATTTGCAGGAACTTTTATTCACTGACATTTGGGGGTAATTTGGGGGCTTTAGGGGTATTTTGGGGACCATTTTGAAGGCCTTTAATTTGGGGACATTGAAAATTCCTACACCGTATAACGGTGTGAAAAGCATGTAATCGAAAGGCCTGCGTGATGCTGTAAACTATCCGAGGGCGACTGTTTCGGCGAGTGCCTGCCGGATGCGCTCCGAAGGGGGGGTATCGCGGTTCGCCATTTCGTCGGAAATCGATGATTAAAGTGTGCGTATCATTTTCTTCACGCTAAATAAAGATACCTATTGTTAGCTCTGCTTGTGCTGATGTTTGTTTTAAATTTTCTTCAAAATCCNATCAGCAAACTCATCATTTTAAGTATTTTAATTGAATCCCAAGGGGACCATTGCACAGCACACATGATGTCATGTGTGCTCAATGCATATTTATGAAGGAACAACCAATAGGCCTAGGCAGTCACAGTATTAGCTCATTCACTACAAAGGTCATCAGCCTATTGACACTAGTGACATAACAACTCATGGCATTAGTCTCTATGGATTGATAAAAATTCAAAAGCTTACAATGAGTGGAGTCTCCCTTTAAGGAACTAACCAGGGACGAAAATGCTAATTTATGCGTGATGTCATTGCAGGGATCAATGGAATCAAATCTGACCGATACAATGTGGAGATATAGTTCATTTTCATTTACATATTTACTAATTGATAAATTTCTGACTTGATTCCCTCACATGAATTGTTGTATAACTCCATTACAGCAATAAAATGCATGCTCATTATGCAAATTCATGCAATGACGTCATCAAATTAGGCCGAACATCCTCCTGTGACAAAATCCATTAACTGTGTTATAATTTTTTAACCAATTGGAATTTTTCAATGAAACAAAAAGCATCTTGATCACCATTATATCTTTAGATAAATAGTAGGTTGCTGTGTTTATCTATTGTAGAAATACTTAGAAAATGACTGTGACACATTCTTGTTGAAGATCTTCATACGGGGAGCGGCGTGCTGTAATGGTTAGCGAGACGGACTTCTGATCAGAAGACGGGTTCAATTCCCAGTCCTGACCAAGAAAAAAAACACGCTCGCTTGTGACTTGAGCAGGTCACTTGGCCTCACTTGCTTCACCCCACCCAGGTGTAAAAGGGGTACCTGGCTGGTAGTGATGGTCTATGTGAATGTTAGTCCACGAGCGCTGAAATCGGCTGCCGGGGCTGTAATACTCCCCGGGGAGTGGAGATATGATATTGGAATGAACAGGCCTATAGCTGGGGGTAATAATTGTGAAGTGCCTTGACACTTAAATGTAAAAGGCACTATAAGCCCACACATACCTGAGGAAGACACAGTAGTGTCGAAATCTTGTATCGGGTCCTCGGACCAGTTGTAAAAGTACGCGCAACAAGGACTTTAAGAAAGAATCTTTGGACCACTGACTTGAAAAAATGCTTCTTGCGCTGTCCTTGAAAATAACAGACAATAGATAACTTATACAATATTATAGAAGTAATGGCTTAACATAAGAACCAATGACAACTTGTCAGTCGAAGTACTTAAGCTTTCTACAGTTTCATACAAAGGGGGATCAGTCCATAAATTTCTCCGACAACTTAAGGCATTAGAAGCTTATTTTGCCTTATCGATTCCACAACTCGTTTCAGATAGAGACCTCAGCTTTGTCAGATCAGATACCCATATATGGTTTTAATATCTTTTCTAACTGCTTACTTACTATCAAAGTGAACGATATTGATATAGTTCTTAATGAAAGCGGATGATTATGCGTGTAAATACCTGCAGGCAAAACTGGTGAGGCAGACTTAAATGAAGTAGAAGGAGATAGTAGGAAGGGTTGTGAGAAAAATCGAACGTGCTCGATATAACTTGATCACACTTTTGAACTAGATGCACACATTGATGCACTACAGACTCTACATTTGGTTTTCCAAGGCCCGTCTTTCAAAAACCATCAATACCACGTTTTTATCAGCTATGTGTAATATTTTACATGAGATTAATGTGATTTTCTTGGTCGGCATTCTTGTATTGGGGCATTCACATTTTACGGGACGTGTAGCGGTATTGTATTTGTATCTTTCTATCAGGCCAGAAGCAATACAACATTGGCCCTGGTAAGTATAGAAGAGGCCATCTCAAACTACTCATGTCCCTCACATGGATGGGGTCTTCTAATATCACTTGCAAAGGAACAAGGTACAAGGCACCACGGCTTACTGTCCCATGCAACGGACGTGAAGAGCTAGGGATGGCCAGGGCTGTATTCGAACCGGGGCCTGACGCTTGCTAAGCAGACGTGCTAGGCTATCAGGGCTTAGGTGCTGAAGGTAATCGGTTGCAATACTGATCTGAGCCTCTAAAGCATTTTCATCAAGGGTACTCAACCCCTGACATGATTTCAGTTCAATGCAAGTTAAAAGCGAAGGCTGAAGCCAAACCTGGCAGTCGAATATTCGATCTCACTGTTATCAACCATTATTTGCTGTTCAGTTTTTTTATAATACTTTCATACAACACAAATATAGTCGGATTTGACGCTGGGACTTCATGACCGCCAGCTAGAGACCTGAGCCTAGATCATCGCTGTTCCTACGAAAGCAGCATTGGACATGTTGGATTGGCTTGTTGATCGTGTTACCAGCGTATGAACCCAGTGGTAAATCCCGAACAGAACAGACGCCAAATCAGCCGTATTCTGACACCAGTCCAGCACCTGATGATAGGGAAAATCCTTAGAACATGTAGAGTTAGGTTCACTTGTATCAGGTAACGGCACTTTGATACTGGCCACGCGCCAAATATCAACACGATTTGATATCAGACGTCAGAAAGCGCCTACCAAACTCCTGCTGATACCGTTGACGCCAGGGGTTGGAATACAAAGCATGGCACGGCTCTTTGTTACTTTGTCTAGCCGGCACCTTGTCTGAGGAGCCTGACGTTGAGTGAGACAATAGATTCAGTGGTATATTATAGCAAGACACCCTTGAGTTCGGGTTCATTGTGCTGCTACCGTTAAGGGGACAAGTTTTGCTCTTTCTAATCGACGAAATTCTAAGCCAAAGCTGCGAAGTATCCGTTGCTTGTCTCTAGACACGTCTTCAAGAGAGGGTGTATCCGGATAGGGGAACAGAAATACATGTACTTGTTTTGAAAAAAGATCCGCCATAGGCTGTATTCAACTCACTGTTCTCAACTACACCCGAACAGGCCGAGAACAAGGAACGTGTTCTCGAGTCTCGAATAGGAAAGTGCGTCAATACGGCGGCCTAAAAACGCCAATGGGCAATTCCGCGGTGACTGACGTTACATTTCTGAGAGGAAATGGTCATTTGAAGTGACTTTGCATTGAAACGATCAGCTCCTGAGCTTTCATATCTTGTGATAGGCATGCCAGGAACTGGTCTGCCTGTCGAACATCACCAACAGGAGAAGCTGGACCAGGTGTAACGTTTTTCAGTGTGGCCATTTTTCTGTGTGATTCCCATTGTTCGCAACACACTGGGAAACGGACTCGCTGTTTCTCTGTGTGTTGCCCATTGTCAAGTCGCGGCTTATTCCGTCATTCCCCCAATCTATTGTAGTGTCACACTGGCACACGTGCCACACTGAAAAACGTTACACCGGCAATGGCAGACCTTGTAACTTTGCGATTTTTGTGTGGGCGTATTATTGTAGCCTTGGTAAACAATTAAAACCCTAATGCAATAGACACCTTAGGAAGGCAGAGGAAAAAGTACAAAGTGTTTTTCACAGGCATCGACTGCAGGCATTGATGCATTTGGATCAATTTAGACTGAGCTTGTTTCTCGGACAGTAATGAGGTACCGGCAGACCTAATCCGCGACGCGGCGCTGACTATCAACTCGGTCATAACTGCGTCATTTAAAGTGAGGCTAACGTTATTTTCCAATTAATTCTGAATAGCACACCCTGTTTCTAGGCCAAATATAACTAAAACATTGCACTCAATTTCTGATTTTAATTTTCTATCATTAAGTACAGAAGTGCTAAAATATATCTTATGGCTTTTGAGCAAAAATCTCTGCGGGAACATGATGAATTTAATCGATAAAGTTGACCATTTTAGTGTAAACGACAGGCGAATGGTCGACGTCATGGGTTGTGAATGACGCAGTTTTTGTAACGTCAGAATGACGCACGACGGCTGATGACGTTCAACAATCGCAAAGGCATGCGCATCTGCGTTTTAACCGAGTTGATGATCAGCGCCTCCTTTTGTTTGCCGGTACCCCATTAAATCCGCAATTTCTGACACAGAGTCAAAATTCTTTGCTTAGTGGCATTCGGCAATGAGCGTTGCCCGCATAACAGCACCCGAGTCATTCATTAAAAGAGGAAGAATCGAGAGTAATTGGGTATAAATAAGGCAGAAGTCCAAATGCTGAGAATAAGAACAAAAAAAAAGATCGTGAAATATTCCAGATCTCAATGAAGTCATCTTCAAAAGAGGGGATCTACATCTTCGCGCTACTTGTCGTCCGAGATTTCGTTCTGCGATGATCGATATGAGAAGACTGAAGCATGCCTAGCGGCTAAGCAAGAGGAATTTTCACGGGATCATACGGAGCCGTGCTGGAAATGTCATACGTCGTGTCCACTCCTTTTTGAAAGAGTAACGGGCGTCTGGTACAAGAGGTCGGTTAGCTGAACCAGTGCTCATGTCTGTCAATGTTAGATAAGAACCTTAAGGCGGGGGGCTACCTATAGCTGAGCTCATTCCCTAGTGGCAATCCACGGAACTGGCCTTTGTGCGACCAGTCATTCACATTCAGATTAGATCCGCTCACCCTGGTATACTGTTTTCGAAAACCAATCTTCACCCTAAATCTTTGTGTCCACTGCGGGTATTGTTCAGCTCTCTCACTGGTGCTTTGGTCACAAGTGGCCGAACAGAGTTTAGCCAACCGGCGGGAATAGTGCAAATCTACATAACAAAGAAGTAACTGGCGAGTGGTATGGAATTTTTCAAATTGGCAAAACAAGTTTTCTCTTTTGTGGACGCATATATTTGAAAAATTTCTTTTGGAGATGTTATTGCCATATGTGCATTCTAGGGCAACACGATCGCCTTTTTTGAATAGTTGGTCGGGAATATGAAATATTTCAAAAACTGTAAATAAAGCCCTTTTTTGGCATTAATTAGTTTATACCAATTAAACGGAAAGTCATTTCGTAAAAACGGATCGTTACGCCCTGCAGGCATCAGGCCTGTACCTTACAGACTATGTGGGAAACTGATGTGTCGCATCCCAAGTCTGCAAAATTGTTTGCGAAGTCAAATTTTGACAACCTGTTATAACTTAATTAACTCCATCGTAATTAGTCAAAATGAACAATTCTTTCACAGAACGGGGGAGCCTAAAGGTTGTAGCTAAAACATTTTGTTAACATCAGTTTGTTACTTTTTGTCATGAATATGATAGGACGCTTGTTTTCAAAGAGCGTCAATAAAGTAGGCATAGGTAGCCCCCCGCCTTAAAGGTGTTCTTCGAACGTGTGGTTATCAGTTGGACTATGACGACTTATTATCGGAGGTTACCGCAAATACAGACGATCCAAAATAAAGGGCCGTATTTTCGAACGTTCCTTAACCTTAAGGTCCACCTTAAATCTATTGTTCTCGATGGTTTTACAATTAGACTTAAGGTCGACCTTAACGTTAGGGAACGTCCTAAAATACGACCCAAAAACTTGTTTCGTCATGACCTATATAATGTTTTGATGGGTATATCGAGTTGTGGCCAAGAAAGGCGTTAGGCGGCGCTGCAGTCTTTTGATACCATCTTAAGTGGTCGTTAGGACGTTGGGTGGCGCTGCAGTCGTCGGGACGACCTCGAGTCGTAGCTACAAAAGCTGCAGTCGTTGAGGCGACCTGGATTCGCAGCAGATCAAAAGTTACATACTTTTAACGTTTTTGAACCTCTGTTCTTCATCTACGACTCCAGAATGGGTCATTTTGATATTGGAGTTCTGTGGGCAAAATTACGTCAGTGCAGTGGCTACGTATCGGCGAATTAGGTTTGGCAGTAATAGAAAAGCGTCTTCTTAAACGCTTAAAGCGAATAGCTCGCGGGGTTTGTTGACAGTTGTTTGTTGACATGCCTCAATATCAAGCGCCGTTTTGAGAAAAAGGCGAAAGAAGGATTTTAGTTTAATGGGAAATGCATTAGACAGCCAAACTTCGGTGGCGTATTCTGCAAAATCTGCCGCTTCGAAATCAATTTGAATAGTACAAAATGTACATTTTTACCGACTGAATTTGAAAATGTCATTAATCCATTTTAACAAATTTTTAATGGAACCTCGTCCCCAGGTGCACGTTCGCATATTTGCACAGGTTTTGCCTATGACTGGAGCACGGCTTTGCCTGGAGGCTAGATTCACTCTCTATGGGAGGTACATGTACCACCAAAAGTCAAAACAAGCCCCGCGAGCTATTCGCTTTAAACGTGGGCGACCGCCAGTCGGCTTGTCGTCATGCACACCAGCCCGTGCCTTTTGTAGCAAAAAGAATCCTTCCTATCCAATAGGAGCAGTCAGCCGCGCATATTGCTAACAGATGGCAGCACAGTCTTAGCGGACCAAATGTACAGGAAATCTATTATGATCGCTGCTTGATCGATAATGACTGGGTCCGCTAGATGCATTGAATTGGGCCCTAGTGACACCTAGTGGTCAACTCGCTGACAGCTCCTATTACGCGAGGCGAAACTATCGCAATGGAGAAACATTCCACACACCAAAGTCGCCAAGCTGCCATTTTATTGTGATCTAATTTTTCGGAAAGCAGTAACGGCGTTGCCGTCCTGTTGAACGTGACTTCAAGATTTTACACAAACACGAAAATGCAGAATAGACACGACGTGTGGTATTCGCTAACATGTGACATTTGTTATCACTACTTAATTGCCGTAAGCTGACGCCTTGTTTGAGACCAAAGACCACTGTCGTGTTGCTTCAGGTCGTATCATTTGTAACTCCCTAACTTTTCACTTACTGAACACAACTTACTTACACTTACTGAACAACGCACTTCAAAAATCACCCACGACTGAGAGATAAATTTAGAGTACAAAAATGCCCAAGGAAACCATCCAAAGTGATATTAAAAGCGACATTATAAAGTTATGGAATTTCAATAAGTGTTGTATGAAACCCTATCCCTTTGTTTGAACAATGTAACATCATTGGTCTAAGACGCTTTGAAAGTAAAAAAAATGCCTCCAGAAATTTACTTTTAAGACATTTAAAAAAAATCCAACATAAATCTAGAATGGCATTGATGGAAGTTCGATAATCTACATCGGCCAAATTACAAGTTTCCAAACATTTTTTCAGAATATTTTTTTTCAGGGGTGCAAATGCCTAGTGACAATGACTGAGAGCAATGTACATGTATTTACTTACAGTACCGGTGTAGCAGTTAAAAGTGTCCCCCAGTAAAAAGTGTCCACTTCTATTGTTGAATGACGGATTAAGGTGCAAGGGTATAGAAACCAATCGCCAGAGATTAGATTGTAGCAATAGGATCATTTGTTCCCAGGACAGTTTTTCCCAGGACATTCTTTCCTTTCACACCTGTACTGAATAATACTAGGCGATACTTAAGTGATGTAGGAGAAAACCCGAGAATACTTAAGTAATGTAGGAGAAAACCTGAGAATACTTAAGTAATGTATGAGAAAACCTGAGGGCCAGAGAAAAACTATGATGACGGAAAGCTCCTGAAAACCCGGAGTTGTAGTTGTGCTTTTTTGGTCACCCTGTAAAGTTCCTTAGGAAAAATAGCCACAACGACACTGTGATTGCTTCATCAGCTAATACCCCCATCACACTGAAGTCGTTCTCAAAACGTCCTGCCCCGTCCTAAAAAAATCGTAAAACGGGCTAGAACGTGTACCCTTGGCCAAATAATGCTTCGATGTACTGGAGCACCCTTCCCATCCACGAAGTTCGTAAAACGACTGTAAAACGTTGCCACTACGTCCACTCCGTTCGAACACAGTTTGAGCCCGTTCGGCAAAATTTTCAAGAACGTACTGAGAACTAGCTCAGTGTGATGGGGGTATAAACGACCAAACAAAGGCGACGGATGCTCAAAGAACACAAAGTAGATGATACTATTGCCAATCATCGCGACATTTGACAATCGCAACCTGATTCCAGGTATTCTTCGTTTACTTCCTTTCACTGATCGTTCGTGCGTAGGTCGTTATCACTAATTTCTGAGAAGCAAAGAGTCTGATGCGACTCGGGACCGTTGTCACAAACATTGCTTTGCTCCTGGGTAAAGTTTGTCGGAACGCCAACGCTATTACTTTGGTCACATATTTATGGTTTGATTTGATGGTACAATGTATCAGGACATTTGCCCCCGGACATTTGCCCCTGACATCTGCCCCCGGACTTCTGCCCCACTAGGACATCTGCCCCCNACTATGATACTTATCTTTTGTATTGAACAAAGGATAAGTGTCATACTTAGACTTAAGTAGTTTTATGAATACGGGGCCTGGACATTTTACCCCCGTAGGACTTCTGCCCCCTAGGACATCTGCCCTCGGACATTTGTCCCCTGGACATTTTACCCCTGTGAAACTTCTGCCCCCCTAGGACATCTGCCCCCCGGACATCCTAATGTCCATATCGCGTTGCTGAAATCATAAGTTTCACAGTGTGGTACATCAACATTTTTATTTCAGAAGCGGGCCACGGTGAAGATTTTTGAATGATTGATGATGACCATTGATCACAATTTGCCTGCAGGGGCTAATCGTAAGTCTCGAGTTCAAAACATTCGAGTTAGTTCAGTCAACCTCCCTTCACCAGGGGTTTAGAAATCTAAAGTTGCGTTTACCAGACATCCGGAATGCGGTATAGGGATGCGGTATCCCCGGCGGAACGATATGTTGTATGCGAAAATGCATTGCATTGCATTGCATTGCATTGCTTCCGCGTTCCGCAATCCGCATTCCGCGTGTCAGCTAAACGTAGCGATGGGCGTCAAGATAGCCGCTAATAATTATAAAATGGCCATTAGTCGAGAACCGTTTGTCATAAAGTGATGCTTTTGGCGTCTATCCCTAAATATTTGTTTTCAGACATTTTCATTCTTATGTTTTTATTGCTGTTTATTGATATGTCAGGACTTGACTGAGCCTGACACCTCTGTTGACATTTCCAACAGGCAGATGACACACAATTTAAACCCGACACGAGAAATGTTGTTTTTCACGTGTTGCATGTGAAACCACTTGTCATACACATTTTAGTAAAATAGATCATATCCTTACGGAAGTGTGAACGGATACCCCCAGTAACCAAATTTTCGGGGGTGTGCTCGTTCCAAAGAAACAAGCAGTTGGCTACAGCAGCTAGGAGACACGTGCACAACTTTTAACCAAGGATTAAATGAAAATAATGTACCTTGCGTGACATGCCGCACGTGGTAATAGGAGCTGTCAGCGAGTTGACCACTAGGTGTCACTAGGGCCCAATTCAATGCATCTAGCGGACCCAGTCATTATCGATAGAGCAGCGATCATAATAGATTTCCTGTACATTTGGTCCGCTAAGACTGTGCTGCCATCTGTTAGCAATATGCGCGGCTGACTGCTCCTATTCGGCATCAATCAACGATGTTTCGAATTTTCGCCCGCATGTCTCATTTCATCTCATGTCATGCGCGAGCTGCTGAATGAACTATTCATCCTTTAGCTACGGTTACACCTCTTCAAAATACCCGTGTTTTCCAGACCCGTATCAAAGCAGTAAGCAGTTCATTTCTATGTAACAGTGGCCTTATATTGTTGCCCTCCCTCACGAATCACATTGTGTTGTTACATCGCTGCAGGTACAGTACACCCAAATGAAAATAAAAAAAAATCCCCCGAACCGCGAAACGCCAACGCAAACATCTATCCTTTTGTTCGGTGCTCTCTTCGTGGCATCGAACAATAGCAATTGGTGCTGAAAAGCGTCTAAAGACAGTTGACCCGAAGATACGTATTCATAAGCCGTGGTTACACTACATAGAAATCCCCGGGTTTTTTGACACCCGGGTCTAGCCCGACTGTGAATAATCCTCCTGAGGCCCGGTGCCCGTCTGTCAACACTGCCCAATTTTTGTGACAGGGACCTAAATTAAGCCCTCCAAAACCCGTTCGAGCTCGGAGGGGATTATTACACCGCGTTTTTAACAGGTGTGGACAGAAAAAAACCCGGGTTCGACACGGGTTTTTTATGTAGTGTAACAAGGGCTATAGGCTGAAACACACTCGACCATGTCGAGAAGGGCAGGTCGCAATGTTGACTGGCAGGATCATCCGTCGCTATAGCAGCAAAGTGGTCCTGAAAGCGGATCACTGATTGGCTAGCTAATTTGCATAAGGTGCCAACTGTAACAGGCACTAGTGACGCCTATCGGTCATTTTTTGATAATCGCGTCACGTGTACAGAAGCTGTTTCGCAGTGCCGTCAATACTAAAGCATGGCGCACACGGGCGACTAAAATGGGGGCGACTACAGATGCGACTACTACGTCGCATGCGATAATTACCTTTGAGGTCGATCAGTGATGTCATCCGCGACATTACTGATCTTCCAAGGAAGCATTTGTCGCAAACGAGTCAACAAAAACTAAAAACGTTCAGTCGCTGCTGTGGTGGCAAGGCCGGTCGCCTAGAAAATCGCTCCAAAAATCGCCCGTGTGCGCCATGCTTGAGGGGGCGGTCTGAAACTGCACTGGGTCGTGGGAGTTAACCTTGCTATAGATCTGTCATACGTTCAGGGGACATTCATGGACCACCTTTTGTCATCAACTGTCGTCGGCCCAGTCAAATATTGTCTGGCAAATCAATATTGTTTTACAGCACCTCGCCGACAAATCAGATATACTGTTTGATCAGAAGAGGGGAGGTAAATAGTTAGATTGTGTCACGACACGGCACATCAAATTATGGCGACCCTCGTTAGATTATCGGCCATATGCCATGTTGTCCTCGTTATCCTTTGAGTAATTAGGCAGCTATGCTAATAGGTCAGCGCTAAACATCGGCTGCAGACCAAGGCTACCGCGGCACCGTCATCAAAACATACATGTACTTTTGAAAGAGCGATGAGACAAGTTTGCAAATAAACTGTAATGGCAAAAACGCGAATTGAATTTGAGATTGCTCCTGAACACTTACATGTGAGGCCCATATCACACTGATAGAGGTGGGCATCATAAGGTGGGTACCGGAACTTCAGACCCATTTATTACGTACCCACTCCTCTGAACCTATGGAAAAAGTTAAGAGTACCCTCACAGTGGGTTTTAACCATAAAGAAGTCAGAAAAAATTCTAATGGCACGAAACCAATGGGATGTACTCCAGAACGTGGCCTAGAATACTCATATGAAAACCAGAAAAAACTCTGTTGGGAAATTTTTGTGAAATATGTGTTTTTCAAATTCATGTACATTTTCCTGTACATTTATGTATATACAAAGTATATGGCAAAGTCCTACCCGTAGTTTCTATTTTCAGCACATTTTACATTAGATTACACTTTTATGGGATTCTCCATGGCGCATTTGATAGAAACCACCCAGATATATTTTAACAGATGAAATATCAAAACCACAAAATTGGGTAGTTTGTCCCATAAAATTCAATATTAGGTCCTAAGTCCAATAATAAGGGGCTAAAACAACCCCAGTAACAATTTGATATTTTACCAGCTGGAATTAATTACGGTAATTTCCACCTAGTGCTCCATGGAGAACCCTGTAAAAGTGAAATTGACTGCAAAATGTCCTGNGCCTGGTGAAAAAAAACTGAGCAACAACAACAACCATCTGTATGAGTAAAGCAGGGAACCCATTGATTTTCAACCTGATTTTGCTTTGCGACTTGCTTTGCAACTGTGACCCTCCACCACAAAACGAGTCGGAAGTCGCACGGAAAATGAGCCTAGACGTACTGAGATGACACCAGGAGACAAGGAAAGAAACGGAATCACTCAGACTTCACAATAGACAGACAATTCTGAAATTGACAGATAATTCAGTAATCAGTCCCAACTTGCCAACTTCGGAGCGACTTCTGTCTGGTTTTGTGGTGGAGGGTCACACTGGGTATTCGATCGCCGTAGTGGACTGGCGGTGGACCTGATTTCCACCAATGACGAAGAGTGACCAATTTCAGGTCGGCGACCGGTATCAGTTCCTTGCGGTCGTATTCAATCGCAGGTAGCAGGTTGCAAAGCAAGTCGCGAAGCAGAAAATCAGCAGTGGATTCCTAGCTTTAGAGCACGCCGTCCTCTCCGACTCTGGGCGCGAAAAACCCCGTTACCACTACAACGGATTTCGCCGTGGATTGGGCGAGCGGTGCGGTTTATGTAGGATTTATGGTTAAAGGGAGACATGCGAAAAATATTGCCCGGCGGGCACAAGTTGTCTGAGTTGCAGCGCCGTCTGTTAATACACGGTGACACTACGCTATATCACAGGCGCCTGTAGAGCTATCAGTGAGTTAAGAACACTTTTCTAACCAAACGTATCTAAAAACACAACACGTATCTAAAAACACACCACGAGCTCATAAATTCGTGAGTTCGGGGTGTTTTTTTTACAAACTAGTGTTTTTTTGGTTAGATACGTGTTCTAAGCTCACTAGCTCTACAGGGGCCTGCGATATAGCGTAGTGTCACCGAGTGTATTAACAGACGGCGCAACAACTCAGACAACTTGTGCCTGCCGGGCAATATTTTTCGCATGTCTCCCTTTGATGTTCATTTTCTTTCTGAAGTTACTTGTTTGTTTGTCCAACATATTGATGGTGGTCATAGCATTCTTCAAAATAGCCAACCAAACAACGACTGGCAGTCCCTAGCAGTCCCCACAAGACTACAAAAGGAAAGTGCATTACAATAACAGGTCCCTTGAAAACGAGGTAAGCGGTCGAAAATTTGCATCAAAAGATGCGACTTATGCATTTAGCTGCAGGCCAGGGGAAGACAGAGAGCGCGTAATGAGAGATTTCAGATATCAATTTACAGAAATCAGCACGAATAATGAAGAAATTGCGACTGTGCCTTGTTGCTTTTGGGATAATGGATCCGCTGTACGCCGGGTAAACATAATGAGCTGAGAAGTCATCTCTTTATATCGGAACGGAGTTTCGGGTGTTTTTTTGAACCTTTATATTCTAACAAAACGGAAGACATACATAAACAAAAACCTCAATATTTTCTTGGAGGAATTATAGACCTTTTCAACAAAGATGGCGTCATATGGTTCTCACCATATGACGTCAGAAGCTTAATGAGGTTCAGACAATGAACGATATAAATGACAGCGATTAAACATCTCCACCATCCAATTAACAATCAGCTTACAAACGCAATCAAGCTAAGTTGCGAGGTACCGAAGGTCCAAATCCTACGTTGTTTCAGCCAATCGAAATGTTTTTTTACGTTTTCCTTGCGTATATTTCAATAACGATCAGTCATTGGTCAATCTAGTAGAGTGCTATCTATTTATCTATGTACTCCTTGTACATTGTGGCCAACCGTTCAAGGTGGTGAATAATAACCAGCAACCACTTGGGAAGCGCGTTGCCGCCAATTAATCTGAGGTAATCATCTCTCTCCTTCACCGGATACGAACGTTTTTACGTTTTTTACGTTTTTCTTGCGGACATTTCAATAACGAGCAGTCATTGGTCAATCTAGTAGAGTGCTATCAGTTTATCTATGTACTCCAACCGTTCAAGGTGGTGAATATTTAACCAGCAACCATGCAACCACTTGGGAAGAGTGTTGCCGCCAATTCATCTGAGGTAGGCCTAATCATCGCTCTCCGTCACCGCATACCAACGTCGTGCGCGACGACGTGGGGAGCAAGCGATAAGCGATATCCTCAGGATGCGCTAAGTGCTTGAGTGGGCAACGATTGACATCGGTCATCTAATCCAGCTTCATCATTCATGATGTACAGTTTGTTATACAGCTTAAACAATTTATTGACAACTAGCAATACCCGTGGCAACCGGCGATTGTGATTCAACCGAGGATGGAATGCCCGGCACTGGTGGAATAGGTGCAACCAATGGGGTGCAGTAGGGAGAATTTAGAAAGCAATCGAACAACACTGCTAAATAAATTAAAATTGCGACCACAACAGAGTTCTCTTCGCAAAATCAACCACCCGCTGCATCAGGATATGGTATACTCTATTACCATGCCGAATTTCGGGGCAAAACAAAGCTTCTAAATGCCACTTTATTGAGCCGACTTCCAGTATTATTATATAGATGTAGTGCCCAAAAGAATTTCCACCATCTAATACATCTTGCATTACATTTCAAACTTTCTAATGCATTACCAAAAGTTTCTAATGCATTACCAAAAATAGATCAGATTACCTTTTTTTGATTTTACTCAAACGTTTCTTGGCGACTTGCGACTTATTTTGTCGACTGGGTTCGAGGACCAGGCACCATGCTCAGGGACGGATCCAGGATTTCGGGGAAGAGGGGGGGGGGGGCGCACTCTGCNGTGCGGCGCGTGCGCCCCTCTTGGATCCGCGCCTGATGCTGTAGGCCTACATCTCCACACCTGTTGTTCCAGACATTTCGCATGAAAATCAAAAATGCGCCGAAACTATCAGAAGGCACACGTAGTAACGGATGTAACCGCAGGCTGAAAAAGGTAACTGACGCGAATAATGAAGGTTCTTATGAATCAATTACAAAAACCACCGAGAATCTTCGAGGAATTAACGATTTTAGGTGATTAGTGGAAGAGATAATGGCTGCATCGTTCTGTAACGTAAATAATATGCTCATCTGCTATTCGTGATCAGCTTTCAATTTGTATCGTAACGATTCCATGACGGTAGTAGCCCTCGTGGTTTTAATTTGACTTCATAGAGGGCGTCCCTAAAATTGGTATTGTAACATCGAGATCTTGTTTGTGGCGAATGTTATTAATGATTTTAATGGGGAAGTTCACCAGAGAGCGATGGGGGTCTGGACCCATATTCATAAATATATATATGAGCCCTTTATAGTTACCTGCTAAAGGGCTCAGTTTGTACAGGCCAATGTACACAACTGAACACAGCAACGTTTCGTGAATATAGGCACAGATCTGTACTGGATATCTGCACATGTATGTTGGCACGCAATTTTCCATTACTGCTGCATATCGACATTTGAGCCTCACTCAGACATTCGCAAAACCAATAGTTTATGTTTAGGACATCCTGACAATTTACTGATCGGCGTAACAGTAAAGAATGTCTCTGTCAAAAATGTCCGCTTTTATTGTTCCTATAGAACTTTCCAACAAAGATGGTGGCCAACTACATGTACATGTAGTTCTCCCATACACATGACGTCGTGGCCATTCAAGCATGAGAGACCTTTCCAGCATAGACGGCGGTCAGCCGTAATATCAATTGCCACAGGCACGATTAGCTGGTCAAACGGCCATGGGCACCCACCGGACTAGGTAAATTTATTGTCCAGACAAAAAAATTGGAGACGGCGATCTTATTGTCATGGCATGCAATGCTCCTCTGTCTAGCGACGCTAAGACCTGGTCCTACCTGTAGGCTAGCCTACCAGCTAATGGACCAAGCAGTCCGATAAGGTGAACCCGCTGTGTGAGTTTCACTCTGACTAGAACGGAGGCCTGTATGTGGACTGACTGCACCAAGTACAGTGGCAGTCGACTTCAAATAAATCAGACATATGAATGAACAAAACTGTTGACAGTAGTGTATTACCTATCATACATACATGTAATAGTCTGAAATGTTGACATCACTCACTACGTAAACATACAGTAGTGTGCAAAAATATTGGAACACTTGGCAAATCTTAAGAAAGTGATGTTTTATTTGGTCCCAGAGCCTGGATTTCACTTTCCTGCCATTGCAAAAGGTAAAGGCAAAGATACTGAGATTCTTTCACCTACGAATTTATCAGTCCAGTCCTTTTTTACATTTTACTCTAGTATGGCCCCCTTGGCAGCAGTCACAGCAGTGCATCTTAATTTCTGGCATTGTGTCTATGTATTTTCTAAGAGTTTCAACCCCAGTGTTATTCCACGCTCTCAGAAGTTCATTCAAGAGAGTTTCCTTAGAGTTATTCAACATTTCCAAAATGCAGTATGTTCCCAAGAAATTGACAAAGGTATCATGCAGATGTCTCTGGAACATTCATTATGCAATATCAGTATGGTTGAAGGTTCCACTAATGAAAGAAACGATGGTTTCATGACTTCATTGGGGTCATTTCATTGAAATAATACTTCGTTTTCCAGTTCATGGCATGTGTTCTAATATTNCAGCTCAGTCTTTTCTAGAGTTTCAGATTGTAAAGTTCCACTTGAAAAAGACCCCGGTTGGGGTCGAAAATTCGTGAATTCTGGAGATTGACTCCTTGTTTATTACCATTTAGTGTGTCAATTTTGTGCTTTTTGTACCTATCATACATACATGTAATAGTCTGAAATGTTGACATCACTCACTACGTAAACATACAGTAGTGTGCAAAAATATTGGAACACTTGACAAATCTTAAGAAAGTGATGTTTTATTTGGTCCCAGAGCCTGGATTTCACTTTCCTGCCATTGCGAAAGGTAAAGGCAAAGATACTGAGATTCTTTCACCTACGAATTTATCAGTCCAGTCCTTTTTTACATTTTACTCTAGTATGGCCCCCCTTGGCAGCAGTCACAGCAGCGCATCTTAATTTCTGGCATTGTGTCTATGTATTTTCTAAGAGTTTCAACCCCAGTGTTATTCCACGCTCTCAGAAGCTCATTCAAGAGAGTTTCCTTAGAGTTATTCAACATTTCCAAAATGCAGTATGTTCCCAAGAAATTGACAAAGGTATCATGCAGATGTCTCTGGAACATTCATTATGCAATATCAGTATGGTTGAAGGTTCCACTAATGAAAGAAACGATGGTTTCATGACTTCATTGGGGTCATTTCATTGAAATAATACTTCGTTTTCCAGTTCATGGCATGTGTTCTAATATTATTGCACACCACTGTACAGGTAAAGTCCGGATAGCCGCTGATTTAAAGTACAAACAGTTTTATTAAATCAATCAATCAATATTATTCTAGGTACATCTAAGGTGCACCGTGAATATAATGAGAACATAAAAACAGATGCGGTATCTACTTTGTGATCATTGATGTTTCGAGGATCACTTATTTGATTGGTTTGAGAGAAGCAGTATCTGTTAGCTGACTTCATGCCCACCACACACAAGTGGAGTAGACATTGTGCGGATAGATGTATCTAAAGCGGCAATCTGATTGGTTGAATCAATGTGAAAAGATAATCGAGAATTAAGTGTCGACATAAAAGATTCATTTAAGATTCGAAATTAAATTTGAATTTCTATCACCACTTGATAGGAAAATTGCCTGTTATAAATTTCAGCCACGTCACGCATGCTGTCTCAAGTTTCCCACTTTTTGTTGGCGACTTAACGGCAGAATTGGATGCGAAAAATGCTATCGCCTGTGTGATCACATTGCACAACATCTGTTCTCAGTGAGTTTCACTGGCTCCCAATGCAATCTACTGTTCATTCCACATCCCAGTGGCGCGAGGTTTATGGCCGATATCTCCGCAAATGCTGGGTCAAATTTGACATCCCATACATCAATTGACTTGTCTCTTTTGTCGGTATCTTTCTGCTATCTTCATTTTTCGCGTAAGGCCGACGTAACGGATCCCTTTCTCAAAACCCATTTCGTTTGGTCACGGTGTTCAGTGCAGTTTACACGTGCGCGATGCATTGCGTCATTTCAAAATGGCCGCCATTTCGGCCGTAAACACAAACAGTGACTGGTGAAAGAACTTTTTTCTGTCACGTTTTTAGGGAAAATGACAGAGATGATGGCTGCAGCGGCAAAAAAGACAAATCGAATGATGTATGGTATGTCACATTTGACCCAGCAGTTGCGGAGATATCGGCCATTAACCTCGCGCCACTGGGATGCGGAATGAACAGTAGAACAGTACAAAAACCGTCTGCTTCTGTGAATGCACCAATGAGGTGGCGCCACATTCTCATACCAAGATGATGCCAGACGTCTCAAAACATAGGGTTAACCCACAGACAAATATGTATCGTCCAGATGCGAATGTTGGTGAAAATTCCCAAGGTAAAAATCCGTAAGTATCACACAGGTAAAAACTCCCTAAGATCACTAACAATGTGGTAGTCCCCCCCCCCAAAAAAAAAAACTGCAGAGGAGAAACCGGGGAGGGGGTCTTCTTTTTCTTTTGCACTGTATGTTGTTTTACACATTATGCACAATTTTCTTTTGAAAAATCAATCAAAATTTAAAATAAAAAAATCCCAAAGTCAGATATCCCAAATTGACGTATATAGTTAAAAAATTTCCAAGGGCAGAATTCCCCATCTGGAAGGAGGTGAAAATACAACAAATACGTTATTGAAATACTAAGTTTCTAAATATTTTATTCTCTTTTGGCTGAAAATGTTTGTTTCCTTAACGATTACCTACCTTTCTAACTGGGGATTTTTAACTTTGGGCATTTTTACCTTTGGGAACTTTACCTTTCTTGGGGAATTTTACCTGTTACATCAGGGTGCATACATGTATATGACAGGATCTTTGCAGTGTATGTTGACAAATTGTGTGGAAATTGCATTGATGTTGGCTCACAATGCACCCCCCACGGATTTGTGCAAAAATATTTCGAAAACGTGACACTTTTTTTCTACGAGTGATTTTAAGAGTGCATGCAGCAGAGTAATAGCATCGGATGTTGCACGAAATAAATCCGAGGTGTATTATGTTCTGCTGTATCGCTCACCTCATAACTCAGCATGCGATAAGCAGTCTCATTTCTCATAACGAATGAGTAAAATGGCCCGCTCAGCGAAGCACTCAAGAAAATTAACACCACTTTACTGATATCGATACCTTTTCATACTGCTTGCCACTTGCCATAAAGCGTTATCCTCCCACGGTTTATCATAAGTAGCTTCCTTCAGCTTGCATACACAATGCTAAGTTTTAATTACACTCGCCATATCCACCTAAGCCAAGTTCGGATCTCAGTTATCACCAGTCTTATAATTCTGCACCACATTACTCATTCTAAGCGTCCTCCTTTCGAAATCCCCTTCCCTGGATTAATTTATACATGTATTACACGTTGGCCGAGGATTGGATGTCACCAAGAACTGGCAGGTATGAAAGGAATCAGCGTCCTAGGAATGCAGATCCGCCAAACAATAGCCCACTATTGTAAGGTTATATTTGAATGGTCATGGCCTCTCTGTAGCCATATATTCTAATCCCTCGCTGAACAATAAGACCGGACTTTGATTCCAGGGGGACTTGGATTCCTTTCACACCTGTGTTGCACAGATCTCTCAAGTATTCGCCCGGTAGTGGAATTTCCTTTAAAAAGCCCTCTTAAAGGAGTCCGGTGCCACTTTGTCTCGACAGCCGGCGCCACCATCGCCGTGGGTGCTGCCCTCCAACCCCAGGGACCAACTACGTTGTCGGTGAATGGACCCGATGTACTACGTACATGTTTTGTGTTTTTTGTAGTTGTCATTACTGCCGCTAGGTGGCTCTCTCTACATCTTAGTCAAAATGCCGGTAAGAGATCGCATATCGTGCCCCTTTAAACTTTTCCCACGTGGTTTCAATGTCAAACTACATGTATGTAAACAGTCAAATAAAGTTATCTTTCAGAATGTTAATAGCAAATAATGAAAAAAATGAAATGAAAAATATCAATTTTGGTAAAAACGAAATTTGTCTCTCTTATTGTGAAACATCAAAACAAAAAATAAAATAAATAACACAGCGTGTCCGAAGAACCAGCAGCTTTTACTTTCTGAAAAGGAGTCATTTTTTGACTGTTTTAGAGTTATAGAGTTGATATGGTGTTGCCGTACAAAATATACAATGGCCTGATTTCTTCAATACATTTGAGAGATACTCTACATGTATGAGGGTTCCAAATAGGTTTTATGCGGGCGCTGATCGAGTATACCCGCAAGCGAGACCTTTATACGGGATCAATTGACAGGGTTGGTAATGGATACAGATTGACCACAGCGGACTCCTTTCTATCGTAGGAAACACTGCATGTACGTAAAGATCCCCGAAGTAAAAGTCCCTAAGGCCAAAGTCCCCATTAAAGCGAATTGATGGCGGATTTTATTTACATTTGGCTGGTGTTTGTAAACACAAAATTTCAGCCCATCAGAATGCACGGACATTTCTTTGTTGACATTCTGGAGAAGTTTGTTTAAAAATAATAATAATAATTTATTATATTAAGGTGCTACATTAAAGTAAAACTTTTTCTAAGCACCTTACATGAACAAGAGTTACAAGAGTTTAATACAGAAAGTTAAAAATGATAAAAGGAATAATGAGAAATAAAACAATTACCCAAAATATATTTTAAAGAGGTGCGTTTTAAGATGTTTCTTAAAAAGTGCTGTCTGGCCACCTGTGAGACACCGCAATGAAAAAGGCAAGGAGTTCCACATCCTGCATGCAGCAACACGGAAGCAACGGTCA
>NMRB01000874.1:130957-171654 GCA_002633025.1 Notospermus geniculatus
GTGTAAATTTCAAATAAATCAATGAATATTAAGAGTAACACAGGAAAAGTCAGTGAAGCTGAAAGTAACGTGTGATATACAAGAAAAAGAGTTGATTGCCTCAGGTAAAAAAGTGGTACTCACCGCTAATGATTTCATTCTGAATGTTAAGTACAGTCCACAAACCTTTGCCTTGCCTCTCTTTTACACCTGTGACCGGTATATCCCGTGATAGAGAACCAAATGGCTTCGACCAGAGCAAGGGATGTTTATAGCGTGTGGGGATATACCGCCAGGCGGCGCGGGGACATGGCTGGGAGAAAATGTGTCGAAAGTATGAGATATAGCAGATGTGATGAGTACCACTTTATGTTTGAGTGTGCGAGACTACAGGGTTTACGAAATGATTACCTTCAGTGTTTATTGAGAAATAGTACTAATGGGCCCAACTGATGAAAAGTAAATGGTAACACTGGTGGTGTGATTATCAGTTTAGCTAAATTACAAAGGTTTTAAATTTTACGGCAACCATACTTGCATTATTAAATGCCGACTGTTTGTACCGGTGGGCCACTTCTCTTTAAAATATGCGATAATTTTTATGTAAAACTTGTTTATTTCTCTGTTGTTTTCCATATTGTATTTAGTATAATTGTCTTACGTAAAACTTTATAGCATTTTATACTGAAATTGACAGTAAGGGAGTAAGAAATAAAAGTGGAAAATAAGTAGTGGGAAATTTTGGAATTTTGCGCGAATTTTTCAATTTCTCAAATTGGGAAAAAAATTCCCATTTTGAGAATTTTTCTTAAAATGACATGACATTTTGTCTGATTTTCCGGCCGATATTTCTCAAAACGGGACAAATATTTTCTCCCAAATTGAGAAATTGAAAAATTTGCGCAAAATGCAAAAATTTCCCACTTCTTATTTTCCACTTTTATTTCTTACATGTACTCCCTTCAGTAAGAATGGAATAAATAATGCGTGATATAATTCGAACCAGAAAAAGGCGTGAATGCGGAGAATAGAAATACGGAGTCTTTTATCCCCTATACAAAAATTAATAAAACATTGGGGTATGGAGAACCCGCAGTACCCCAACTGAAGTCGGAGATTTTTTCCAGTCGTGTTACGAATAATAAGATATACACGTAGACAGTTTCAAGTTTTCCAACATGTTTGGAATTTTTGTAGAAATATTGGATTAGTCCTTTGAATACCAAGAGGAATCGGTTAAACCAACAGGGCTTTTAAAACGCTTGTTGAAAAAGAAAATGCACCTTGTTCAAGGTTACATGTAGCTGAAAAGACTGTATCAACAAAGAAAATATATTGCAAAAGTGAGGTTGCAGGCACAAATAAAGCAGCGTGGGCTATAAAATAAAGCTACCCAACTCAAATCCACATTCGGTAAACCAATTTGATACCTTTTTTCAGCAAAATTTTTACCTGATTTGAAAAATATCAATCCAACATGAACGTCAATAATGAAATTAAAACCACAGGAAACGAAGAGAAACTGACATCCTGTGGAAAGAAGAGGGCGACATTTAGAATGAACTTGCTGCAGCTTTGGAAGCTGTCAAGAAAAGGAGGCAGGTAAAAATGCAAGGAAACTGTTTGGGATTTAGTGCAGACAGAGAATAAGATCGATTGGAACGGGAAATGAAAAGAGCGAATTTAAGTCAGGTGTTATATCTGCCAGTGTTGCTGAAAGGGTAAATGTCGTCCTGGGTATATACAAAGATTACCCAGGATCTCAATCTTCACTAAAACAATACCCTGGGTGTACTTTCGGTAGCCGAACATCACCCAGCATCGTAGTATGACACCTGGATTCGAGGTTGTCTCGCCCGTGTTCACGTGACCGCCTGAAGAATGTCATGAACAGCTACACTCAACAAGTACCGCGGCACGAGACCGCGAGATTCCACGGGATTTTTAAATAGGACTCGTTCCTAGGCAAGATTGCGGAAGCTGGGTGATGTTCGGCTACCGAAACTNGTTTGCAGGGCGTTTGCAATTCTCTTGCTTGTCGCATGGGGGCTTTTCGTTCGTTCACGTCAGCTTTAATGTTGAAAAAGAAAATGCACCTTGTTCAAGGTTACATGTAGCTGAAAAGACTGCATCAACAAAGAAAATATATTGCAAAAGCGAGGTTGCAGGCACAAATAAAGCAGCGTGGGCTCTCAAATAAAGCTACCCAACTCAAATCCACATTCGGTAAACCAATTTGATACATTTTTTGAGCAAAATTTTTACCTGATTTGAAAAATATCACTCCAACATGAACGTCAATAATGAAATTAAAACCACAGGAAACGAAGAGAAACTGACATCCTGTGGAAAGAAGAGGGCGACATTTGGAATGAACTCGCCGCAGCTTTGGAAGCTGTCAAGAAAAGGAGGCAGGTAAAAATGTGAGGAAACTGTTGGGATTTAGTGCAGACAGAGAATGAGATCGATTGGAACGGGAAATGAAAAGCGCGAATTTAAGGCCACAATTATTTTATTTGTTGTTTTACGGATTTTTTCCCTGGAAACCCCTGACAGGAGGGAGGAAAATAAAAACGAAAATAATTTTTTCATTTGGTTTTCGCGGAAACCTTGACAGGAGGGTGGAAAATAATATAAAAATAATTGTAATTATTTGATTATTTTTATTATATTTGTCAAAGCATGTAACAGGCGGCTATGAAAAAAATAAAAATGTACAAAAATATAATAAAATTCACTCAATAAATGGGAACGAGAATGATTGTTACAACCGCTGTGAATTATTTTCGTCAGGCAAGGGTCGTCCAGCATGTCGGCGGTAAAATAATAAACTGTTTTTTTCCATTATTTTTATCTTTATTGATCGGATAATCAGTTTGTGGGCGGCGGCAAAAAAAATAATGCCATTTTTTCAATTATTTTTATTTTCCAAAATCGGAAGTGCGGTGCATCCGTAAAACAAGAAATAAAATAAGTGTCGCCTAAGACAGGTGTTATATCTGCCAGTGTTTCTGGTGTTCAATAAAACGCTGACGTTCCATACAATGTCACAGTGGAAAAATTGATACGGTCGCAGCGCCATCAGATGATGGAAAAAGAATGGCTACAACCCCATTGAAAAGTTGTGGCTCAACCTGAGTTCAAGATAATCTTCGTTGGTGCATACGGCGTTAAATTGACAAATATTAGGGAGGTTTCGCAAGCGCCCGGTTAGGGCCTACGACGACGTTTATCTATTGTATGGGTATACCCAAACAATATATAAACGTCGTCGTATGGCCTAACCGGGCGCTTGCGAAACCTCCCTAATAGTATTATAGGCCCTACATTTTGTATCTATTAATGGGAAATGGTCATGTGGAATGTCACGCCTTTTGTTTGTCCGGCACGACAGCGTATCTGCCTTCGATAAACGGCCTATCGACGTGTAAATATTTGAAAGGAATGGTTCAGTTGCGGTCAGTATAACATGCAGGTTGCAGATTGACCTACATGTAATAGTATTTGCCATAAATTTGATTTGACACCTTGCCTGGCCCGACCAGCTAACTTTAAAGAGGCTTTTTCTCCTGTCGAACACTAAAGCCGCACTGTATTGAATTCAGGAAGTGCTTACGTCCTCCGACGTTAGTGTAGTGTAAAATGTACTATGCTCTATGTGGATACATAGAGCTCTGCCTGCTGTTTTTTCGATGCCTTGCTGAAAACTAAGCATTGATTTTTTGAAGTGCATATCATGCAAGCATTTTGGGGACCTTCACGAGGCTATGAGACCTCTACCGTCAGTCTCCTATCACTTTGAAAATACCGTAAAATTCAATACTGTGAGGCTTTAATTTAAATCGTCCCACAAAAAACCTGGATATTGTACAAATGTATAAACAAGAACAACATCACATTAATGAGGCCTACTTATATGTAGGTACATGTATATTTCTTTATACAACACTTAAATAGCTTGTTGAAGGAGTGTTTTCAAAACTAAAAAAAAAACTATTTGTATGTTATGAAACTCCTACAACCGATGTATAAAAAGTGTTACACGTATATCCTGTTGGACTTGGAGCCTTTTTAAAGCATCTTCGATAATCGAAGGCCGATCTGCTCTCCACTGCGTTACATCGCACATCACCCTTCGAGAAAGTGACCGGTTAAAGGACCACTGTATTGCATCTTTCTGTCGACAGCCGGCGCCACCGGCACCATGCTCCAATACTGTAGTTAAGCCTTTCGCCCCAGTGTTCGAGAAAGTATGATTACAGTCTCGGTCACCCAGCTGCTGGGGATCGAACAAGTTTGTGTAGCAGTACTGCGGAACGAAACGGCTGGCTGCGCGAGACTAGTTGCATGCGGTAGTTTACCAAGTCGTTAATAGAGGTCTCCCCTTAACGCGGGTAGGTGTAACGCAGGATTGGGAAGCAATACTGTGGTCCTTTAACGGCGAATCTGCCGCCTCGAGAAGAAGAGGCCAATCAGATTCGGTGTTGTAAAATTTGAATCGTGGAACAAATAGTGGTAGCCGAAGACCCGATATAAAGTGTCATATGATTGGTCGACCGGTAATGTTGGCATGGTGCCAAGATACGCCGCCGACTGGTCTATTTCTCGAAGGGTGATGTGCGGTGTAACGTAGTGTAGTGGTGAGCAGATCGGCCTTCGATCATCGAAGATGTTTTAAAGATGGTGATCACGTCTCGATCTTAAACCAATGATGATCAGATTAACAGCTTCGTTTCAGAATTTATACCACGAACAGTTAGCGATTGTAAAATTTATGAGTGGTGCGTGAGGGTGACATAACACAGACAGCATTATAAATTAGGAAGCCGTCAAAAGCGAGAGCTGCTTAGTAAGTGCCCACGTAAACGCGCGAAGGACGTTCATTTGAATTTTGTTGATCTTAAAGTTTTCTTTTCGCAAGTTGATTAACTTCAATTAGAATATAAGATCAGTTGAAGATGTGCAATACGGCAGATATAGTTGATCACGTACCATGCTGATGGACATTTTCAGCATACAACATAAGAATAAAAGTTTTTTTCTATATTTTTCGAAGCCGAGTAAATAAAAGAAGTTTGTTTTAAAAGTCATGGCGCCATTTAAACTCTTGAGGAATTGATATAATTTTCCATTTCATCTTCACACACTGAGCACACTTCTACATGTACATGTAATTTAAAAAATCCTTAATCTGCTGCCAGTAATGACGATTTGCTGATGACTTAGTGATGCACTTTCTAGGTTTACCTCTGTCATTCCGAGGCTTTGCGGACATTTTGCAAACAAAAACTGTGTATTATGATGAAAAATACCTATAGCAAGTACGAATGTGGCCTTAACTCAGTTTTTCCAAAAATGTGACTTACTAGGTATTTCCATTGGACGCTAGAGGTGAAGTGCCACGTAACAGCGGTCTCAAAGATTAAACTTTCAAGTAATTTCTCGACGACTGTAGACGAAGTGATCATTTTTTTCAGGATATCTCCAACAGAGTGATCAGCAACAAGATGTCACCGCTTTTCTTTCAAGTGAAGACACTCTTGAGTCAGCTCCTTAACAACGCCGAACACGCTTAGTGCGATTGGCATTGTAAAGACAAGAGGAAAGTCAACAGTCGCTGGAGCTTAAAATGTGTTGTCGCATCAGAGATTCCGCATACCAAACAGGTTTATAAGCCAAATCCAATGATCTAGACTTATTTGCAGTCCATGAGCGGAACGGGGGTCGGTATCACTGCTTTTAATTGAATGTGTGGGAGTTATTCATTCCCTGTTAAATCGTAGAACACCACACTCCCTGAAACGGTCAGGTGGACCGGAACCGTTAGTCTGATGCATGAGGTGACTATTTATCCCTCCCCCACGTTGATAACTGGTGACCTGTCCAACCTATATACAGCCCAGTGGTAAAACCGGGGATGGTCTGATACTCTGTGGAAACCCCAATCTGAAGAGATCGCGACCATCGTTCCTCGGCTAAGACCTCAGAAAACGGCTGAACACAGCACAAGATTCTTGTGCTCGTCGATTTTACAAAGTAATCTTACCAAAAATTAAAAACTCATCGGCACTAATTGATGCTCTCTCACTAGAAAATATGTCATATCATCAAATTAGTGTCCCGACCGAATGCCCCTTCGAGCAACACTCGAGCCATCGCCCTGGTATTAACTTCACACTCGAATGATGATTTATAGATATGAACATATTGGGAAGATAGATGACATCGATGATTATATATGATTGGATGAAAATCTTTTGCGGACTTCGTCGATATCACGATGTACTTGGCGAAGTAAATTAGCAGAAGGTATGAGTCTCTTCGTTGTGCACTGACGTGAAAAGAAGCGTCTCCACCCCAATTACGTTACCGATAGACTAACCTGAGTTAAATGTTAGAGGTTGTACTACACCAAATCTACAAATCGTGGGTTCGATTCTGGAAGGAAGCAATGTCTTTCACCTTAGAAACCCGATTTCTATTTCATATTCTTTACTTGTATCTCCATTATTTGTGACCCCTCGCATAACATAAAACTGTTTGGGTCGGAGATTGTTTGGGCTGCTCGCAGGGTACTGATGGACGCCTCGTTTAAACATGGGCCATTGAACCATCTTTTTTGAAGATGGGGATTTGGCCTAGTGGTTTAGGGCGTGCTGCCCCTTAGTGCTGGCGATTGATGCCTTATGCGAGGGTCCGTGGGTTCGATTCTGGTAGGAAGCAATGTCTTTCACCTTAGAAACTCGATTTCTATTTCAAATCTACAAAGAGCATGCTTTTATTTACAAATTTTCGGGCCCCCGGCCCTTCGTCAGATGCAGTCTCAAAATGTAGTACATCTATTGGGGGAAAGAGAGGGTATGCGCGTGACGTCATCAGCGAGGTGACGCCATGTTGGATGGAACGTTGTCACATGCTGACGCAGTGCATCTGACCACGTGCTCCGTCCATTTTCCATCCAACACTTGGCGTCACAACCAGTGATGACGTCATTTGATGACGTCATTTGATGACGTCAGTGCATAGCCTGTATATACAACAAGTAAAACAAACAATTCCTTATACAATACAGATTAACAGGATTAACCATACAATCAACACAAATAAAGAGAGAATAAAGGGGCTATTCACTGGGAAACCTAACAAGTATAATCTTCATCTTTTCGATTATTCGAAATTCTTGTATTTTTCAAGTGATGCCACTGTAATGAGGAACCCGCATAACTACGCCACGACGTGGCGTTGTCAGTCTGGAAGTCCTATTTTCTAACAGTATTTCCATTTACTTCTTGCCCCAAAATAAACCACTCTCTTTGGTTCAATTTTGATTAAATTACACTGTCCTGTTTCATGTTCAAAGTTCTCCATATATCACTGCTTTGTTTCGTCAGAAATGCCACAGGATGCCAATACTGACAACGTCTTTTGGGGAATTTTCCACGGAAAATTGTGTAGAAAAATGTACACATGCTTTGACGACGTGACGTCAACAGCGAAAAAAGTGACGTCAGTACGTCATTCGGGTCTTATACTGACTGCGCCATCTGCATTCGTGCGGGTTCCCCATTTCTCACGTATTACAAAATCTAGCATGATACTTTCTAAATGTGAGTAAAAAATTATAATTTCAATCGTGTTGCCGGTGAACAAACGACTGATCGATTTTTAAAACTATTTCTGGGTAGAGTAACTAAATTCTCCTTTCTCATTTGAAATCCACACAAAATAGACAATCAAAGCTATTCAGTCACACAATACACACTCGTCGTCTTAATGACCTTGGGAATATCGATCGATTTAAATTCTCTAAACCTCACCAGAATAATAGGCATTATTTTTCACTGATTGTCGACCAAAGTGCATCAACGGCCTTATTCCCTGAAAGATAGGTTAAACCACTGCCTGGTCCAAAACATGCATTTCTTACAAATTCGACTCATCAGAGCATTCTGTGCCTTGAAAAACAAGTGCCTTTCATACTGATTGTTACCGTATACCGAGATAGTTCGTTTCATTTCACATCACCCACTCCTAAAGTCGACATTTACAATTTTTTTGAGTTGCAGAGTGGTCTATCACCAAAAGTTAACAGTTCCGGAAAAACTGTTTTGGCGACAAAACAGTTACGGGGTTTGTTGGTTACTTTTCGTGCCGAAATATTTTCCAAGCAAATTCTTTAGGGAAGCACGCAGACGCCTGTGAAGAAACCCCTACAACATCTCTACGCTTCGTATCGCGAGAGGGCACTTCATCATTAGCCAATAGGATTGATGTTGGTAAGTCTGAAGTCGGATGCCGCTGTCACGTCACAGGGCTCTCAATGACCCGAGGTCTCAGGTCAAATACGCACAAAGTGCGTAGTCTGAAGCACAATAAAAACCAGCAGGAGTCAGTGCGATGCACGAAGATTCACCCAATGTTGTGAACTGACCATGGTTGACCCCTGACTTCTGACGGCTGACCCCAGAAAAAAAATATACAGAAGTCCTGACCCTTCTACTGAAAACTCCAGTGAGAGCCCTGACGTCAGGGCGGGAATTGACAAGTACTGGAAGACTACCGATGATGACGCCGGAGGGCAGCATGGGCCGACGGTTGCTGTAGCACAAAGGACGAGGTGTGATATGCTGATATGTATGTTTTAGTATCGCCTTTCGTCACAAATGCACGTTAATTTGATGATACACAGAAACTATCATCAATAGATTCATAGATTACACAGATTTGTGTTAATTGTATGTTTTCACGTCATACGTTTGTTTCATTATAATCTTAACTTTGTTTTCAAATGGCATATTTCAATGAAGTTGCATTGACGTATTCTCTCGTATGCGTGATGATTACTGAGTATATGTATGTGTACATTGGTAATTCCTAACATACATGTACAGCTATAAAGTTAAAAGTTAAGATAACGTTTGGGTTTATAGTCTGATATCAACTACGGTAGAGGTTCTCATCCGACTTTACACTTTAAACCCAGTCTGTCCTGAAACCTTCGAGTAGAACTCAGATGAGCTGCCCATTCAGCGCTACAATCGAGCATTTCCGACTGGTACCCATTTATACACCTGGTTGGAGAGAGGTGCCAGTGAGGCAAAGAGATTTGCCCAAAGTATCACGCCCAGTGGGATTTGCACCCGGTGTAACGTTTTTGAGCGTTCCCCATCTGCGAGTGTTCCCCTGCTGTTGTCTGACGGAATAAGCCGCGACTCGACAGTGGAGGACACACAGAGAAACGTGTCGATCTATCTGCCAGTGTTTCCAGAACAATACGGGGAACACTGACGCACGGAAACACTGAAAAACTTTACACCTGGACCCTCTGACCGCTAGTCGGCGCCCCGAATCACTACACCACCTGACTCCACCTATGCTCCATGCATCATTTCTCTTCAAATATGATTATCAATATGATAGGCCTAGACGATTTCATTCCTACGCATCATAATAATGACTTTATCGTGACTTTCCTTATCACAGTTTTTAGGGAAGATACTCTAGTTGGGCTTTGTACCACAAAAGTATTCTTCGCCGGCGCATGGTCCTTTTCTTTTGACCACATGACATCGATCTTCTGTGTATTTCTCATGACGTCATTTCGATACATAGCCGTGTTACTTTGGTTCAGAAAAAAGCTGATACAAATAGTAACGACCAGTGTTATATCTGCCAGCAGTGTTTCTGTGGGTGAGTGTTTCCCCATATTGTTTAGGAAACGCTGGCCGATAGATCGACATGTTTCTCTGCGTGTCCTCTATTGTCAAGTCGTTGCTTATTTCGTCAGACAGTAGGAGGGGAACACTCACAGATGGGGAACACTGGCAGATGTTACACCGGACTTTTTCGGTGAGTTATCATCACCCCAAATTATTGAGGGGGCATGATATAACAGGTTTGTAAGGTGAAAGACATAACTTCCTACCGGACTCGAACCCACCACGACTGTTAGAAGTCAATGCATGTAGTGGAAAAGGTCCGGAACGAAATTTGATTGGTTGGTGCCCTATTAGGAATATAATAGGAATTCCCTGACACATTAAGCCATGCACGTCGACATGGTCGAGGCCTACAAAAGGAAACCACAGTATTAACGAGACTTTCGTACAATACAACTATTTAGTTCCTACCAAATATGGCAAACAATGGTTTTTGAATACAAAGAAGTTAACATAGGTATTTTGGGCGAAAGGATTTGGTGAAACCTGTGACAGCTATCGGCCATACCACAATGTTTATATGCAGGCACAGCCCTGTGGGCGAAGGTTGGCGCGCACCTGCGGTCACACGAAGGGGGGTCCGGGGGCCACCCCTGGGACAATTTGAAAAATCAAAGCTCTGAGATGCGATTTCCCAGCATCTTAGACATGAAATACTAGACGATTTCAAAAAAGTTCAGTAAAAAATTCATTGCCCCTCAAAAATAGGGGGCGGGGGCACGTGCCCCATGTGCCCCCCTCTGGATCCGGGTCTGGTTTTTCAGAACGTGTGATGACACTGCATTTTCTAATGCTTTCCACAATATTCAACTTTATGATACATTCAAAATATGAGTAATTATTTCAATTGTGTTTTTTGTTGAACAAAACGACTAATCGATTTTTTAAAAACTATTTCTGGCTACAGTAACCAGTTCGCCTTTCTCATTTGAAATCCACATAAAATAGACAATCAGAGCTTTTCAGTCACATACTAGTAATACACACACGTTGTCTTAATGACCTTGGGAAAATCGATCGATTTAAATTTTCTAACCTCAGGAGAATAATAGGCATTATTTTTCACTGATTGTCAAGCAAAGTGCATCAACGGCCTTATCGCCTGAAAGTTAGATTCAACCACTGCCTGGTCCAAAACATGAACCTCTTGCAAATCCGATTTTTCAGGGCATTCTGTTCCTTGAAAAACAAGCGCCTTTCAAACTGATTGTTACGGTATACTGAGATATTTCGTTTCATTTCACATCGCCTACTCCTAAAGTCGACCTTTACAATTTTTTGAGTTGCAGAGTGGTCAATCATCATAAATTAACAGTTTAAGAAAATCTGTTTTGGCGACAAAACAGTTACGGGGTTTGTTGGTTACTTTTCGTGCCGAAATATTTTCCAAGCAAATTCTTCAGGAAAACACAGTGACACCTGCGAAGAAACTTCTACAACATCACGCTTCGTATCGCGAGAGGAGCATTTCATCATTAGCCAACAGGATCGATGTTGGTAAGTCTGAAGTCGGATGCCGCTGTCACATTAGGGCGGGAATTGACAAGTATGGACGGATTCCGATGATGCCGCCAGAGGGCAGCATGGGCCGACGGTTGCTGTAGCACAAAGGACGAGGTGTGACATCCTGATATGTATATTCTAGTATCGGCTTTCGTGACAAATGCACGTTTTGGAACAGCCACAGAAACTATCACCAATAGATTCATTTAGAGTACTCCGATTTGTGTTCAGTGTTTTAACGTGCTACGTATCTTTCATTATCTGAAATTTGACTTCTAACGGCCAAAGTTGCATTGACGTCTTCTCTTGTAGGCCTATGCATGATGATAACTTGCGTATATGTAATTTCTATAGGGCTGTACTCCATGCAACTTTTTCTTCAAATATGATTATCAATATGATAGATGAATACATTCCTACCCATCATAACAATGACTTCATCGTGACTTTCCTTATCACTGTTTTTAGGGAAGATAATCTCGTTGGGCTTTGTACCACAAAAGTATCCATCACCGGCGCATGGTCCTTTTCTTTTGACGACATGACATCGATCTTTTGTGTATTTCTCATGACGTCATTTCGATACATAGCCATGTTACTTTGGTTCCGAAAAAGGCTGATACAATTAGTAACGACCGGACTTTTTGGGTGAGTTATCATCACCCCAAATTATTCAGGGGGCATGAAATAACAGGTTTCTAAGGTGAAAGACATAACTTCCTACCGGACTCGAACCCACAGACCGAATTATTCAGACGTACTGAAAGTGGTGTTGGGGTGATTTAAACATCTAAGATGGGGACCAATTGGAGTTGTCAGTCAGTTGACCAATAGGTGTCACTACGGTCCAATTCAATGCCAAGCGGACCCATTCATGGTTGAATGAGCACCAATCAGGAGAATTTTATATTGTGCTGGTCCGCTAGAAAATTGCTGCCATCTTTTGGCGAAAAGCGCGGCTGACGGCGCCTTCCTTGTTTACAGTAACCGAATTCTCTGCTGGTAGGTTATGTACATTGTACCTATGACTAGGCCCTCAGGGGCGGATCCACGATTTCGGAAAAGAGGGGGCGCCCTGTGCTAGAAACATTGAAATCTGCGGTGAGTTTCAATGATTTGCTCCAAATTTCAGAATTTCACGGTCAATTTTAGATTTTTTGGCCGAAAGGGGAGGCGCGCGCCGGGTCCCCCCGGTTCCGCGCCTGGCCCTGGCCTTTGAATCTCTCCCAGCCCATTTATCATCACAGGCAGGGTTTGCCGTCGCCCTGGATACCACACGGCTCCACCTGCAACCCATCCGTGGAGTCACCCAGTGTTTTCGACACCGTGAGCGGACTAAATTTCGGCGTTCTGTTTATTCAGAAGATCTCTGTGAATAACGTTGGTCGGATGTCTGCCAGCGCGTAGGTCACACTGGTAGCGGACGTCAGACTATATCATTCACGCACATTCGTCAACATTTCATGGTCCAGGTCGCTAACGCCGAGAAAAAGCAAGAAAAAGACCACTGGTTTTCTTGGCCCCTTGGTTTTCTTGGCCACCACCAGATGTCAGATGAATCTCACTAACATGTATTAATTATTAATGCATGTGTATATTTGATAAACAGTCTATAAAATATACTAATGCATTGACATATTAATAAATATTATCTCCAAGAGGGACTCTTTTTTGGTTCATTTTTTATAAGTTGCAGTAGGGTAAAGTGGGACAATTCTAGCCCCTTATGTAAAAATGGCCAGCACTGCATGTATACTCAGGGGCTAGAATTGTACTGGGGATAGAACTGTACCACTTTACCCTAGTAGGGAGGTTTCGAAATCAAACGATGAACGTTAGCGTTAACGACAACTTTATTTTTGTACCGAAAATGCAATGCAAAATCTGGTTAATGTGTACATGTATAGTATGAAAAATAACGTTGTCGTAAAGTTTTGGTTTATCGTTTGATTTCGAAACCTCCCCATTGACTAAAGGCCTACGTATTAGAGTTACAGTGCTTTTCCCAAACGAAGAATACATAGGTTGAAGAAGAAGTCGATTATTTGTGCCAATTCAAGATTATTAAAGGAGCACGGTATTGCCACTTTTTCTCAACAGCCGGCGCCACCGCACCACTCTCCAAAACGAGGGTCTAACTACGTCTCGGCGAATGACCCGATTTACTGCGTACATTTTGTAATGCATTTTTGTTGTTCGTTTACTGCCGCTAGGTGCCTCCCTCTACCTCGGCAGTCAAATAACGCATTTGAGATCCAATACCGTGCTCCTTTAATCTTGAATCTTAAAGATTCTATCATATATCACTATATTTATGATTCTATGAATTACCTCCAAGAATACCATGAAAATACAATCGAATGGAACAACCTTTAGAATCGAGTTTTCTCCATTTAATCAACAACAAAGCTCTGATCCGCCCGGATCTTGGGTCAGTGCCCTCCCCGTCGTCTTTGTACTGCTGTGTCATGTGCATAATATGGCAAGGCTGTACTACTTTTAATATCCTGAGAATTGGACGGCAACATAATTGCCAACTTAGTAAGAAACAAGGGATATGCTTTGAGCAGGAGGAAGCAAGATTTTCAATGGGAAGTCGTATGTTTCAGATTAGGGTAAGTATTAAATAAAAGTGCCCTTTTGAATGGCTGAAAAGTAAACACGCGCACAGCCAACACACTTCAGCATGTTGATCGTAAATCAGGTAATTTTGTTTGTCACATAACAGTTAAAGGACCACGGTATTGCCATTTTTTCTCGACAGCCGGCGCCACTGCGCCACTCTCCAACCCCGACGTTGTCGGCGAATTGACCCGATTTACTACGTACATTTTGTAATGCATTTTTGTAGTTCGTGTTGCTGCCGCTAGGTGGCTTCCTCTACGTCGGCAGTCAAATTACCCATTAGAGATCGCATACCGTGGTCCTTTAATTAATCGGCAACAATTTTGAGCACCCTACATGATAATCCCACATCACGTCAAACTCATACGTAATTACTCGTCCTGAGAACATCAGGGGTTCTTAACAGGTTTGAACAGAGCTGACCCAGTGTGCGGTGACGAAGTAAGACCGTGGCGTGCGGTCAGGCCCTCCAACTGGTTTTTCTAGTTGGCGGATCTGATCGCGGTCCGCGGTCGAGTTACATTTACATGTAGACCTATTATTATTTTGAACAGCGCTCAGCTTTTATCCTTCAGCTTCCTCCTTTTGTTTCTTTAGTTACATGTACATGTAATTCTCTGTATCCGTCATCTTACACTTGTAATGTTATTGTATGTAGTGGATAGCCATAATGGTAATTCTTACCGCGGCATCCACTATAAATAAATTGAATAAAAAAAATTAAAAAAAGAAACGAGCGCTAAGACCCCCTGATGTTCTCAGGATGTGATAACTTGGAGGGTCTATAGGAAATAGGAGATACATGCACTAGCAAAACGCAACCCGGAGATAAGTGAGATCTGTGTGGGAAATTGACCTAGAAAAAAGTTGAACGCCACAGATACGAAAAAAAGTTTTAAAAAATCCTTGACAATCGTAGTTCCATAGAAATATTGAACTGCACTAAAGCTACCCCCTGACAATGCACACAGGACTTTGACTTCTACACGTTAGAAGACATTCAATTTCATAGCCAAAGTTTTTGAGGATGAACTCTACACGTAAAGCTCGCATTATACCACCAATACCGTACGAAAAATACAGCGCTCTCCACACCTTTGGTTACCCGAAAGGTTTCCTTATTGCTGTGTCAACAGATAATATGGTCGTATTTGGGTTTAATAAAACAAAATTTGAGTACACCATATCTCGTAAGGTATGGCTTTCCAAACGTGAGAGTGAATATGAAGACCGGTATTTCAAGAATTTGCACAGCTATGAGAATTTCGTTTTCTACACCTCGTCCCTAAAGCCAAATATTTTAGTTCTTGATATCAGTACCGAGGTTTTGGGTTCCATATTCCTCAGCGATAAAGAAAAATCTTTTATCAAAAAAATCGTGGGGGAAGATTTTGGCGATTTTGTAAAAGCAGGTCGGCTGCATTTGAATATTTGGAAGAAACATGCATTGATGGATTTTTCAAAGAAAAATAATGTTTTCATGACCATAGTATATGATGTGGCGGACCGATTGGGACAAATTTGTTTGGAGAACGGTGCACCGTTGTCGGTTCGATATTATTGTCAAGGCACGACAATGATTTCTGACTACATTCTTTGTTTCCGGTCTTATAGTAATGGACTCCTGGTGATAAAGTTGCTTCAAAAAAAGGCAACAAGAGTTTATTTCAAACGTTTTGTTGCAAAATACCGTATGAAATTTGCGTGGCTTCTTGACGGTCATCCCGGTTCGCCTTTTAGATACGTATACTCTGACGACGACGCTGATCCACACATTACAGGGTTCGATTTTGATCCGATAGTTCGGACAGGAAGCAACGGACTGTATACTCGGGACGCGGGCAGGTTTCTGACGCGGTGTGTTGTACGGAATCATAATTTTCGAACCCTTGGCGATTTTGGTTATGACGCAACTGGCAACGTGTATGAAATTGGCAGGAACTCAGAGAGTGGGATTATAGTGCTGAATGAAGTATATGTATATTCAGTAGGCACAGGCTAGCGACATGCTTAATGATAATGCAAGGGGTATGAAATACTCCTTTGGCAGCAAGGGGAGAAATACTGCTCAGGGTTGGCTCTCCCATTACTATTTTTAGCCAAAGTAAAGACCTATTGTTCAATAGTGTTACGTAGTGTGTTCAATAGGGATTTTCTTTACTTTGGCTAAAAAAAGTAATGGGAGGGCCAAAACCCTGCTGCTGAAAGTACATGTATTAAAAAATTGACTTTGGTAACTGAAAAACTATATTCAGTGATGACATCTTTCATACCCGCGTTAAGGGAGACGGCTATTGGCAATGTTGTTGAACTACCGCTTATCAACCTCGTCCCATGTAGAGTAACTCCCTCCCTCGTCTTTCCACGTACATGTATGCATATTGTACTGTAATCGTACATTCTCCAAACGTGGGGCGAAAAGCAAATTACGGTGTTGGAGAATGATGCAATCGACGCCGGTGGCGCCAGCTGTCGACAAAAAGTGCAATTATAGTGACCCTTTAAATAATCCCGTGATATTACGGAATGTTGACAGATTCCTAAAAATAAGTCATTATTTATGAGTTGTTATTACTATTTACTGTTTTATTCTAATTGAAACAGGAAGGTCCGATATTATACGAACGATTAGCTAGGTCGCCGCTGAAACCCCCCTTTAAGTTTCGCCGTGGTCGTGATACCTGGTGGTATGACACGCGTTCAGGATATGTGTTCATTACTACGAATGGCGGTATATCCCCAAACACTGTTAGAATCTACAGTCTTAAAAATAACACTTTTCAACTTTGGCACTCTGTGAAGTATAAAAGTTCTTATATAATTATGAAAGGTCAAAGTTTATATGATAGAAGGTTTTTAGTGATTCTCGTTTATGCGCGCGTCGGAAAAACTTCATTTCAAATTCTTGATATGTTCAATCAGTCAATCAAGTACATGATGGGCTTACCACGTAACGATCGTTGCCTACGATCGCCGATGTTAGCAGACCCCATACTTCAAAAAGACAAAGCCATGATCACATGCAAGTACGATTTTCCATGGAGCGCAACAGCAACAGTTCACACGATGTCATTTGCAGGTAAATCTGTCGTGTTCTCAAATACAGTTGATCTGAAATTCCCGCACAAATGTCAGACCATTCAACATGCAGTCTTTACTGCTGAAAACGACGTAATCATTGATTGTGATCTCGAAAAACCCGGTTTCTTCCTTTTTCGATCGAAAAATGGATACGCCGGTCATATAATTAGGGCTGAAACTTCGTACATGTACTATTATGGCCGCCCTCATGGCGCAAAATGGAGTGCACACCACCAAACTTTTTTTCAGTATTATATGCCAAATACGGATATTGAATACAGAATATTATTTGTAGGTTCCGATCCGATTTGTAAGACGAAAAAATCCTTATTGCCGAATAGTTCATTGAAACCGATGATGATTTTATACAGTTTTAAGCGAGAAAAGTTATTAACTATGTGCACATATAAAGCGGAATTTGCTCCGAATGGTAAAATAGTGATGCTTTTCACCTACCAGCCCAAATACGGCAGAGCCAAAGGCCTACAATTTGTAGAGGTGTACTCTCAATACATGTAGCAACATTTAACATTCACATTTGTTAGTGCTACGGACTGTCGTAATACGGCGTCGCTGGTTCTAAAGCCAGCAGTACATCAAGCGATATCGCAAGCGATCTGATCGCCACCATTCTTTTCGCCAGCCACCTCAAACGAGGTGATATTGACTTTGGTATTGTTTGATATTGGGTGAGCATCGCTGGCGAAAAGATCCCACGCATGGCACACCCACGCATCGCCCAGCGCACACATGGCGTCAATAGCCGATTTTGCTCCATGGCGAACAGGGTCGGCCGCATAGAAACTGGTGCTTCGACAGCCGATCGGTGTTAAAATGCATGGAAAAATGTACAGCACGGCAGATGGGCTCCGCTAGCGCTAGCGGAGCTTCTATGCGGCTACCCCAGATCGCTAATGATATTGCCTGGTGTGCTTCCTTCCTAAATGCCAATATTGGCCAAAGTAGGACGACTAAGATAAGTATAGAAAAATCAGTACCTTGAGAAAATCAGTGCTGTCGAAGAGCATTCTGCATAATGCATAGTGTAGAAATCGGCTAACCTCTTCCTACACTCTGCAGCAAGTAGCCAGATTCCGTGTTCAACGCTTTGGGATTTTCTCGTGCGCCCAATCAGAAGCCTCGTTTCTTCGTCGTTCACGGAAGAAAAAATATCAATGATGTCATTTCATCAAATTTTGATTGGTCAAGTTATTACCGGGAACACGTCATGCACGTGGGGCCGGTGGAAGCTTTGCCGTGATTGGTTGCTATTTTTGGGACCGGTGAAATCCGTTGAACACGGAATGTGGTTTGCTTGCGTGAAGGTCAAGGGAGGAGAAGCCGAGTCTTTACCTGAACTCAGTGAAGATGTCGAAGAGTGTCCGTCTGCCTTTCGAAAATGAAGAACTGGGCGCCGATCTCGCAGTTGAGGGGAGGGGAGACAGGTACTGCCAACACTGCGCCATTTGTGCTTTGGACTAGAAAACAAAACCGTCACTTACATTACTGTATTCCATGTACATGTACCTAGTGTACATTATCGAGTGGAATAAATAAAATATCGTCAGTTCTTTTAATTCAGTGTTGTGCCATTAATTTCAACGCATTTTCCATTTGGTTTAAGGTACCATCAGCTTAAAGTGACTTTAAGCTAATGGTACCATTAACTCAATGCATTTTCCATTTGGTTAAAGGTACCATTAGCTTACAATCACTTTATGAAACAGGCCCCTGGTCTCTTTCTTGTATTTGTACAGAAGAGAAGAAGTAAAAGGAAAATCATAAGCCAGAAATAAGCCGTCATCTAAAATTCTCGACTTCGTGCTGGCCTGAAAGACCGTCACGAGTTTCTCCAGCTGTCATAATTTAGGCTCTTCGTAGTAAAAAAGGCAAACGATGCTCACCAGTGAACAACGTTCCTCTTTGGACTATACCTTCCTTAGCGTTGTTATCCAGGTTCCTGGAATACACAAAATATGTGGTAACACTTTTTTCCAGTATCCTTCTTAACTGAGAATCGGTGGTTCCGAACACGTTTAGGCAGTACTCACCAAAACAAAGAAACATCGGGCCAATCAACATCCGCTCGGAAAATGGCCGGAAATAGAACCGTCGTCAGAAAATGGCCGAAAGGAGGTGCAAAATCGAAAATCGCGGGAAAAGCACGGGAATTCCACCCGAGTCGACCAATAAGCTACTGTTATGGGCTGCCGCACAATAGATTTAGTTCTGAGACCGCCGCTTGTCTTGTTCCGATCTGTCTCCCTTCACCTTAATAGACATCCTGCGAAAGTCGGCCATGACAGGCCAGAAGGGGTAAACAAACCTTGGGCCTAGTGCATTGTACAGACGGTAAGCACAGGAGCCAACTGTACAAATGCACTAGGCCCCCTAGGCCGAGGGTGTTGTTTACCCCTTCTGAGCTGTAATGGCCGACTTTCGCAGGATGTCTATGTACCAAGGGAGGTCTCGAACCTACATTGTAAAAAGAAAATTCCTACCTGTTTTCCGCGTCTTCAGTGAGGACTTGTACGTAGTGGCTTAAAAGAATAATCACGTTTATACAAGTCACTCTCTCTGACCAAGTCCGAGGTATCACCTACAAATAGGTTCCTCCCCCGAAAGAGTCACGTCACCACCAGGGAGAGATATCCGTAAATTCCACGCCACGACTTCACCTCACCATATCTTTGAGCTGCAAGTCCACGGTCCATCCCTGAATCGCTGAAATGAAATTAACAGACGTCAGTCGTGGTCGGTCTGAAAATGTTCGGTTGGTAATAGACAGTTTGTGAAATTAGCGGCCGCCATTTTTTGACGATTTAGCTGAATTTTCGAACTTTTTCAAATATATTTCGAATATATTTTATTAGCTGCTTGCTTGCTAAAATATCTTTATGCAATTCTAGTGGCTTACTGTATGGCCTTTCTTTTTTTGAACGCCTCTGGCAGTGCAAAATCCCATTGAAAAAAACCCAAGCAACGGCAAAATCGTAAAAAAAGATGGCGGCCGCTAATTTCGCAAGCTGTCTATTGCAAGGAAGAAGTTATGTTGAGCAAAATTGGAGAAAGTTGTCCGTTTTGGCTCAGTGCATTTTCTAGTTAAAGCTGACAGGTCAGATATAGGCCCCCTTCTCTCCGACTTGTATGCAAACTTTTTTCGCTCAACTTCGGCAGACCAGGAGGCTGCCGAAGTCGAGCGTTCGGTAATGTTCGTATATGTACATGTACACTAAGCTTCTTACCTTGAAACACCCATTACACCATGCGCATACCAACTATCTCATCATTCACTCGCCTGATAACCGGAAGTGAAGGGTCGAGGGCTCTGCTCTGCATGGACAGAGGTAGGCTCAAAAGTGTACGTATCCAAAGAAATTGCATGCAAAGCGCGTCAAAAATACAGAATGTCCAAACGAAAACAAATTCCGACTGCCGCTGGTAGTACGTATGGCAATTCGAGAACACATGCAAATACGCGATTTGTCCTCAAAATAAGTATCAGCTCCGGTCATGGGAGGGAGTGCAACAGCGCGTGCTCCTACGCCTCTACTCCGGAGGTGTTCGCCATGAATTCATGCATGTGGGCCTATGTACTGGTTGGCCTCGCCCAAAGTTGTAATCGCGAGAACCGAAAGGGGAATTAGGAATTCTGTCGTTCAAAGGAGATAGGCCTGTAAACCACACTGCCAAGCCATTCATTCAATGACAATGGACTAGTCAATAGGCCTGAATAATAGCTGTTGTAGGGTTTGGGCAGCCGAACTCCTTACGTTCGTGACCTTATGGTAGGCCTAGGTGTATGTGGCATTGCGTATGCACGGCCATGGCGACCTGCAGACACCGACGAGGTCTCGTGGCTGCCGGAGTTGAGCGTCAAAATGTTTGCATACAAGTCGGAGAATATATCTGACCTGTCAGCTTTAAGATACCTAACCGTATGTACATGTACATTAGCAAAAATAGATCTATTTTTGATATTAGCAACTTCTTTTATGAAACGACTGTTGGTCAGACATAGACAGACAGGTGTGACAGACGTTCCAACAACGATGGTGGCCTACTAGTTCCCCCACATGACGTCGGCGGGCCATTCATTGTCCTAGCATGACACAACTGCACCAAACGTATCTTCTAAAGCGGCCCATACACGATCAATATTATTGCACAATGTGAGGATCACAATGGGCAATATTATTGCCAATCTTTCTTCTACCCATCATGCGAAAAGCACATGACCACCCATTTGGGCCCAATATTGTGCAATAATATTGCGCCGTGTATGGGCGGCTTAAGGTCGATCTATAGTCATTGGGTTTTCCCCCAGACAAGCACATTCCAAGCGACCCACTGGCGTGTAACAATGAATCATAATGAATAATAATTGCCTCAACTCTGTTCGCCAATTTTAGGCCGCGTTAGCCCTCAAATAGATTTTATTGTTGTCAGTCAATTATAGGCCTTGGCATTCAATGGTCCGCTGATTTCCCCACGTAATATTTGGAAACGCACTANGAGAGAGATATCCGTAAATTCACGCCACGACTTCACCTCACCATATCTTCGAGCTGCAAGTCCACGGTCCATCCCTGAATCGCTGAAATGAAATTAACACACGTCAGTCGTCGTCGGTCTGAAAATGTTCGGTTGGTAATAGACAGTTTGTGAAAGTAGCGGCCGCCATTTTTTTTACCATTTAGCTGAATTTTTCGAACTTTTTCAAATAAATTTCGAATATATTTTATTAGCTGCTTGCTTGCTAAAATATCTTTAAGCAATTCTAGTGGCTTACTGTATGACCTTTCCGCTTTTTTTGAACGCCTCTGGCAGTGCAAAATCCCATTGAAAAAACCCAAGCAACGGCAAAATCGTAAAAAAAGATGGCGGCCGCTAATTTCGCAAGCTGTCTATTGCAAGGAAGAAGTTATGTTGAGCAAAATTGGAGAAAGTTGTCCGTTTTGGCTCAGTGCATTTTCTAGTTAAAGCTGACAGGTCAGATATAGTCCCCCTACACACCGACTTGTATGCAAAATTTTTTCGCTCAACTTCGGCAAACCAGGAGGCTGCCGAAGTCGAGCGTTCGGTAATGTTCGTAATGTACACTAAGCTTCCTACCTTGAACCACCCATTACACCCTGCCCATACTCAACTATCTCATCATTCACTCGCCTGATAACCGGAAGTGAAGGGTCGAGGGCTCTGCATGGACAGAGATAGGCTCCAAAGTGTACGTATCCAAAGAAATGGCATGCAAAGCGCGTCAAAAATACAGAACGTCCAAACGAAAACAAATTCCGACTGCCGCTGGTAGTACGTATGGCAATTCGAGAAAACATGCAAATACGCGAGTTGTCATCAAAATAGGTACATGTATTAGCTCCGGTCATGGTATTAGCAAGTGCAACAGCGCGTGCTCCTACGCCTCTACTCATGGTGTTCACCATGAATTCATGAATGTGGGCCTATGTACTGGTTGGCCTCGCCCAAAGTTGTAATCGCGAGAACCGAAAGGGGAATTAGGAATTCTGTCGTTCAAAGGACATAGGCCTGTAAACCACACTGCCAAGCCATTCATTCAATGACAATGGACTAGTCAATAGGCCTGGGCCGACCGAATCGAAACTCCGATAGCACTAACAGTGTCTAACAGAGAGGTATGCAATGGGTTTTACCATTACAGAATTTCTCTGTTAGGCCCTGTAAAGGGCGGCGCACACGAGCGACAATTTTGACCGATTTGTCGGCCGACTTGGCTTCCGACCGCCAAAGCGACAAGATTTGGCGCTTCTGATTGGCTGATGTCCAGTCGCACCACCAGTCTCGTCGGCGGTCGCCCAGATTTAGTCGCTCGTGTGCGCCGCCCTTTAGTGCTATCGTAGTTTCGTGGCGGTCGCCCCAGAATAATAGTTGTTGTAGGCTTTTGGGCAACCGAACTCCTTACGTATGTTAGGTGACCCAGTGGTAGGCCTAGGTGTATGTGGCATTGCGTATGCACGGCCATGGCGACCTGCAGATACCGACGAGGTCTCGTGGCTGCCGAAGTCGAGCGTCAAAATGTTTGTATACAAGTCGGAGAATATATCTGACCTGTCAGCTTTAAGGTACCTAACCGTATGTACATGTACATTAGCAAAAATAGATCTTTGATATTGGCAACTTCTTTTATGAAATGACTGTTGGTCACACAGATTCTGGGCCTCTTTCATACTCAGCAGAAAAACGGGTGAAAAATTTGTCCTGTGTAGCGGGCATTAGCTGCTGTCAAATGTCCCGGATGCCAGTTAGGTAGATTGACTCGTTCTTTCCATAGTATCAAAGATGCTATGTACATGAAATCCTTCTACCATTCTCTAAAAGCAGATCAAGGTCTTGATTTGAACAAGCAACTTGGTTAGTATGCCGTGTGGTTGAAAGCTTTTGGCCGTTTTGACTTAGACCGTGTTTCTGTACCGGTGTGACAAGACTCTACCGTCACCAGGTGTGTTTCTGTACAGGTGTGACAGGAATATAGATCCCTACGTGTTTCTGTACAGGTGCGACAGGAATATAGATACCTACGTGTTTCTGTACAGGTGTGACAGGAATATAGATCCCTACGTGTTTCTGTACAGGTGTGACAGGAATATAGGTCCCTACGTGTTTCTGTACAGGTGTGACAGGAATATAGGTCCCTACGTGTTTCTGTACAGGTGTGACAGGTGTTCAAAAAAGATGGTGGCCTACTCTTTCCCCCACATGACGTCGGGCCATTCATTGTCCAAGCCTCCACAACTCCACCAAACATATCTTCTAAGGCAATGGGGAGCACCATTTGGTCACATGATGACTTATAGAGCAGACGTGATACCTTTTGAGGCTCATTGTTCGAGAGATGCGGTTCACCAAGCACGGCCAATCACACCTTGAATCGTCATGAATAATAGGTGGCATCTGTGTACTATCAGTTCAAACCCACGCGTATATTCTCGCGCAGTCTGCGTGATCGGTGTTCCCTATTGGGGTTGTCTGTGAGTTGACCAACAGGTGTCACTACGGCCAAATTCAATACATAAAGCGAACTCATTCATTCTTGATCGAGCACCAATCACGCGGATTTTCTAGTGTATTGTTCCGCTAGAACTTTGCTGCCATCTTTTGGCAATACGCGCGGCTGGCTGCTCCTATTATTGTGCCTCAACTTCTGAGCCCATGGCTCGCTTGACCAACTCAGCGGCCACTGAATGGTATTAAGAAGGCCTGTCGAGTGCAAAATCGTGGATGTGTATCCTCAGTGTTAAGGCCCGTTTCCACTTGAGCGTTTTACGCCGCGTTTTGACGCTTCGCCCATTGTTTGGAAGCAGAGCGGCGGAAAATAACAAAAGATTGGACGCATCACGCGGCGTTAAACGCTCTAGTGGAAACGGGCCTTTAAGATATAAGGCAGACCCTAACCATGACCTTTCCATCAGCCAATCATTCTACTCCTTAATGAGTAACAGGTATTCTGATTGGTTCCCACGATCTTGCTCTCGATAGTGGTGTAAGCTTCTGATGTCATACGGTGAAAACTGCTGGGCCGCCATCTTTGTTGCAAAGGTCTATAGCCATCGAATCGTACACATATTAAATCATTATCAAAATATACGGTGTTATCAGGAAAACAATAGTCTTTACATTTTCACTGATTGATCAATGTGCAACAAAAGGCCATCAGGGCTGATCGATAAATTCAACAAACTGTATTTTGGTGAAAAACGCTTCGTGCAAGTTCGATTCATCAGAGCCTTTTGAAAAACGAATGTCTTTCACACAGTCGGTTACAGCATGCTGAGGAGTTTTGTATCAAGTAATACCACCCCACTTTCATAGAAGTCGACAGAGGTGGTCTTCCGATTCTGTTCAGTGATCCACAATATTCTTTCAGCTCTTACCACTTACATGTACAGCTTCAGGCGTACTAAATTATTTAGGAAAACGAGGAGACACTTGCTTAGCAAACTTCTACATCGTCTTCGCGTTCGTCGGTGTACAGTGCAGGTTGCAGTTTAATGGTTGGGGTCAGTGTTAAGGCCCGTTTCCACTATAGCGGATTCCGCGGCGGTTTCCGGCGAGCGGTGCGGTTTTCACAGTGCTTTGGATAATCCTTCGATGGTTTAACAATACAATGGCCTATTGATTATCCCAATGCCTGTGAAAACCGTTCCGCTCGCCGCAAGACGCGGCAGAATCCGCTATAGTGGAAACGGGCCTTTAAGGGCCGGTTTGATGGGCGTTTTTATCGCCGCGATAATCGCCACTTTTTTAACGCTCAGTAAAAACGGATATCGCTCCGTAGGTCGATCGACTGTTGATCGAGTTTTACCATTGCTTTTTTCTCTCGCTGGCGATGCACCCGCTATTGGGGTTTTGGGGGTTTTGACGGGCGTTTTGGATGCGATATCGCCAAGTGCGTTGAAATCGCCGCGATAAAAACGCCCGTCAAACCGGCCCTTTAAGGTCTCCGGCCACTTGTGCGTTTTACGCTTCGCCCATTATTTGGAAGCAGAGCGGCGGAAAATAACAAAAGACTTGACGCATCACGCAGCGTAAAACGCACAAGTGGCCGGAGACCTTTAAGGCTGATTCATACTTTGCGTTTTGCGCTTGCCCGTTTCCTATGTGAGTGCATGGTAGAAAAAGTAATTTTATTTTTGGTACCACACATAAACATAGGGAATGCACAAGCGCAAAGCGCAAAACGGAGAAGTATGAATCAGCCCTTAGAGTGTCCAATGGTGAGGTCAAATGTATTGCAAATACTATTGCCTGTACCTGCAACCTGCATTTTATCTATACCGACCGTCCTTACGTATCATTGGTCAACAGAACTGCCATGTTGGTACGTCCGATATGGAAAGTCGCTCTCACCTCAGGATGGCGTTGACAAGTAGACCTTCTGTACTGGAGAGATTCCGATGATGCCACCTTAAACGGTTGGGACTCAGCCTAAAGAAAGGATATAGTAGAGATGTGAGTTGTTCGTCGTTTGTGACAAGCGCAGATTAGGTCGTCTTCAAAGACTAAATGGTCAAGACATTTATTCAGATTAGATTGACAGGTGTTGTGTGGTTTAACGTTCCACGTACACTCATGGAAAAAAGTAAATGGACAGCAGTTTTTCTTGAATATCTCCAAACCATTGCGATGTAGGAGACTGAGCCTAACATGTGTGATAGCAAATTTTCCTGGCTATCTAGTGATATCAAAGTCCAGAAAATCCGGTGAAATCCACCTTTGATAGAAGGAATTTTGTAAAGTCATGTTTTGGCTACTTTTTTTTTGCAGGTTTTCACTGAATTTTTTATAGGAGGTCTTCCTCTCATCGAGAGCTTTCATATCACATCTTAAATTTTCAATTATTTTAATTAGAAATGTGGTTTTTAACCACTTTTGTCGAAATTATTCTGCACATGCCTGACACACCTTTGAAAATGCCCTCTCTGACCTATTGTGAGCTGTGTGGTCATTTCTACTTCACAATGAATGAGCAAAACCAAGTCATGGAAGGTAGTGGTCAGACGGTCAATTTCCTACATTGGGCCAATTTTGAAGACGGTCCACTTGTGATACTCCATTGGGTAACTGGTGGTTGACTAACTGTAAACTTCATTGATCTAAATTCAATTGGACGCTATTTAAATTGAGTGGTGAATTTTCTATCGGCTGAGTGCAGGCCTATACAGTAAGCTCGAGTTTAAACCACCGGTTCATAAGCACACCCACTGTCGAAATGGGAGTGAATAAAACATAACAACTATTACGCTGAATGGCTGGAATTGCTTGTACGATCACAACCACGTGATGGAATGAATAGTCGCTTAAGGCCTAGGGTGAAACTGACCCTACTTTGGGTGTACTTATGAACATAATGAACTGGTGGTTTAAACTCGAGTTTACTGTATATAACCACAGGCACGTCAACACACAAAAAAACTATTGAATGGCCATTTATTCTGATCTACTCAACAGGACAATGACAGCAAGGGACTGTGTCAAAGGTGTGTCTGGAATGTGCAGAATATTTCGATAAAAGTGGTTTAAAACCACCTTTATAAAATAATCGAAAATCTAATACCCCCATCACATTGAGCTAGTTCTCAGTACGTTCTTGAAAATTTTGCCGAACGGGCTCACACTGTGTGCGAACGGAGTGGACGTAGTGGCAACGTTTTACAGTCTTTTTACGAACTTCATGGACGAGAAGGGTGCTCCAGAACATCGATGCATTATTTAGCCAAGGGTTACACATTCTAGCCCGTTTTACGATTTTTTAGGACTGGGTAGGACGTTTTGAGAACTACTTCAGTGTGACAGCCCCTTTAGATATGATACGAAAGCTCTCGATGAGAGGAACACACTCCTATAAAATTTTTCAGTGAAAACCTGCAAATAAAAAAGTAGCCAAAAATATGACTTTACAAAATTCCTTCTATCAAAGGTGGATTTCACCGGATTTTCTGGGCTTTGATATCATCAGATAGCCAGGAAAATTTGATATCACATATGTTAGGCTCAGTCTCCTACATCGCATTGGTTTGGAGGTATTCAAGAAAAACTGCTGTCCATTTACTTTTTTCCATGAGTGTACATGTATCTTTCATTCTCTAAAGTATTGACATCCATCGTCCATCTCGGATCTATTCAAATACTGACGTTTTTACAAAATAAGCATCGTTCCGTGATGATATTTAGGTCCATCACGGTCATTCTGAGAACCGCGATTGCTAATGTGGTCATCTACACTTTTGCAAATATAATCGTCAATATTTTTGATAAATGTATTACAACCCATCATACATGTAGCTCTCTATTGAGTCGCCTCATCAGAGTTTTCGGTGAAGAGAATTTCGTTCGGTTTTGTTCCAGAAATACACCTTTCACGTGTGAATGGTCCTTTCCTTTTGACAGCATCACAGCGACCTTTTGTGTACTTATTCTTATGTCATTTCAATGTAAAGCCCTGGAATCTCATTACAAAGCTTGCGTGACTTTACGGGTTGCTCAACTATTGTCCATTAAAATTCGCGGGCAACCTGTTGTTCAAAACATTTGCGTACAAAACATTTGCATATCCATAAGCTGTAGGCCTACATCCACGTATCCCAAACCCACCAAAACCCCAGGACCAACTGCACAGAAAGTCCGTGCTGACGGCACCTGTCGGCAGTTAGTTATAACCTTTATGTTATAACGCACTTTCCCATCAGGCAGCGAAGGCAATGTCGGACTTACTGTGCGGTTTCTGCAGGTTTCTTGCGCGTACGTCCTACACCTATTTTTTGCCGTGTCTGATAGACCCGTGTTTGAAAACCCCCTGTTTATTAGACTCGCCGGGACTAATTCAGACACGTGTGTTTCCCGGGCTTTTAGATTAAAACCTCGGCAGTTACTACTAACCCGGCGAGAGATGGTGCTATACGTTTGTTGCGTATTGCGCATGTGTTATAAAGCAAAACGCCGCGAAATTTGAGCCACAAGTGCGACCTCTCTCGCCGTGTTTCGTAACTAATGAAATGTACTGAAAATAGCAATCTTGACACTAGAGGGTTATTGGGACGAGGTTCAACCAACACCCTCTAGTATCGTTCGAAGGGTACCATCTTGAAACGTAGTGCAGCGGAAGGTTAAATAGAAAAATGTCTACCAATTGTGATCAGGCTCCTAACGGTAACTCCATTAGGAGGAGTGATGCGGTCAAACATGCCGGCGACTGGTCGATGACAGTGTCTATTTGTGTAACGCAGTGGAGAAAATCGGCACTGTTGTAGAGTTTGTGAAAATAGGTGTAAGCGCATGGCGAGGAATTTCGGATAGGTGGAACTGAGGCTTAAGGCTGAGGTTCACATGGCGAAGAGGTTAGGCATACTGTGTACCCCACACGGTATACCATTATATACGGACACGGCGAGGCACACGGAGTAATTCGCCTGGGCCCATATTCATAAAACTGCTTAAAGCGGCCCGCACACGATCAATATTATTGCACAATATGGGGCCCAAAATAGGGGCATGTGCTTCTGGCACGATGGGTAGAAGAAAGATTGGCAATATATTGCCCATTTTGAGCCTGATATTGTGCAATAATATTGTGCTTGTATGGGCGGCTTAAGTCTGAGTGTGGCACTACTTATCCTTTGTTCAACAAATGTCATCTGCAAGCGCTCGTATTGCCAACTTCAACTTCAACAAAGTCCCTTTCACCACGACAATATACAACACGAGGACATTGTAAATGTCATATCGTTTCCCCTAATCATCTACATTGTAGATCATTAATCGAAATGGGTATCCTCAATAACCTAAGTGTGTGTGATATCATGCCTCTACCTCTACTGCAGGCAAAGAAATTTCAAATTATCAAGTTTGGCCTTGACCTTGACCTTCATCAATGTCATTGTATAATCGAAATGGGCATCCTCAGTAACGTAAGTATGGGTGATATCCTGTCTCTACTTCAACCACAGGCAGAGATATTTCAGATTATCAAGTTTGACCTTGACCTTGACCTATGATCATCAGGATCATTGTACAATCGAAATGGGCACCCTCAATAACCTAAATAAATGGGTGTTATCTACTCCACGCTTACCAAAGACGAAGATATTTCAAATTATCAGGTTTGACCTTGACCTCTGATCATCAAGGTCATTGCGTTATCGAAATGGGCATCCTCAATAAGCTAAGTATGTATGATATCATGGCTCTACCTCTACCACGGGCAGAGATATTGCAAATTAAGTTTGACCTTGACCTCTGACCTTGACCTTGACCTATGATCATCAAGGTCATTGCACAATCGAAATGGGCACCCTCAATAACCTAAGAGTGGGTATTATCAAACTCTACCGCTACCACAGACAAAGATATTCCAAATTATCAGGTTTGACCTTGACCTTGACCTCTGATCATCAAGGTCACTGCATAATCGAAATGGGCATCCTCAATAACCTAAGTATGGATGATATCATGCCTCTACCTCTACCACGGGCAGAGATATTTCAAATTATCAAGTTTGACCTTGACCTCTGAGCTTGACTTTGACCTATGGTCATCAAGGTCATTGCACAATCGAAATGGGCACCCTCAGTAACCTAAAAGTGGGTATTATCAAACCTCTACCGCTACCACAGACAAATATATTCCAAATTATCAGGTTTGACCTTGACCTTGACCTCTGATCATCAAGGTCACTGCGTAATCGAAATGGGCATCCTCAATAACTTAAGTGTGGATGATATCATGCCTCTACCTCTACCACGGGCAGAGATATTTCAAATTATCAAGTTTGACCTTGATCTCTGAGCTTGACCTTGACCTATGGTCATCAAGGCCATTCCACAATCGAAATGGGCACCCTCAGTAACCTACATGTAAAAGTGGGTATTATCAAACCTCTACCGCTACCACAGACAAAGATATTCCAAATTATCAGGTTTGACCTTGACCTTGACCTCTGATCATCAGGGTCACTGCGTAATCGAAATGGGCATCCTCAATAACCTAAGTATGGATGATATCATGCCTCTACCTCTACCACGGACAGAGATATTTCAAATTATCAAGTTTAACATATCAAAATCTCATGGCATCTCAATCACCTGGACACGTGAGGCTGAGAATTTTAACACAGTCATGTCCTCCGATAAGCAGGCATGAACTAAGACTTGTTTCATGTTGCTCAGTTGACAATATGGCAAGTTATCTCAAAATATCAAATTTGTGATATCGATATCACCACGACCCCCACATCTCAGATCAAAAGTAATCAGTCCATTCGATTCCTAGGGTATGAAAACCTCACACACACACACACACACACACGACCAAAAAATATGGTTCCCGATCTTAGTGATCGGGAACCAAAAAAATACCATCACCCACTCTACTCTACCAGTCGTGCCACAACATGTCACTTCGTGAAACCTGTCGCCACCAGGCTTGTCTTGGGTGACACAATCTCGATACAAATGATCCTCTGATATCGGTATATTTTGATGATTTCTTTCTGTGTCTTCGTTATTTCTTTGACAAACTTTCCTTTTACGAGTGCCATACGATCGTCCATACATCGCGATCGTCGCCCAAACAAAAGTGTCGATTTCTCGAAATGAAATGGTCCATGGACCATGTGCTCACCCGTTTGTACATAATAGTGTAATGACAGAGAGAGGTATATCAGTTACATGAGCAATCTGGGTAAGTCATTCCCAAGTCATGCAAGTTGTAGGACTTCAATGATTTTCAGTTTATGCCACCTGGCGGCCATATTGGATGTCCAATCGGGCCAAAACTTCACATGCACATAAAGGTCATCTAGAGGGAGCCACATAGCACATTTGAGTGCTCTGCGTCAAGTCGTTCCTGAGTTATAGCACATTTCATGATTTTCGGGTTACGCCACCTGGCTGCCATATTGGAAGTTTAATCAGGCCGAAATTTGACGTGCTTGTAAAGGTCATCTAGAAGGAGGTAAATATCAAGTTTGATCGCTCTGGGTCACGTCGTTCCTGAGTTATAGCACATTTGATGATTTTCGGGTTACGCCACCTGGCGGCCATATTGGAAGTTTAATCAGGCCGAAATTTGACGTGCTTGTAAAGGTCATCTAGAGGTAGGTAAATATCAAGTTTGAGCACTCTGGGTCAAGTCGTTCCTGAGTTATAGCACTTGGAAGATTTACAGGTTACGCCACCTGGCCGCCATATTGGATGTGCGATCGGGCCGAATCTCGGTAATTTTGAAGGTACCCCTCTAATACACGTTTATGCATGATATGAAGACGCTCGGTGAAATAATGAAGAACTGTGGCAGGTTCGTTACTTTTGTCGAACTTTGACCTCTGTGACCTTGAAAAGTAGGTCAAATCAAAAACCCGTTAAATATGTTATGTATCCTAATATGATACACCTATGATAAAAATTTGGAGGTGATCAAGTCATTAGTTCAGGAGTTATTGCACTTTTTGTGTTTTTGGTTTTGGCCACCTGGAGGCCAAGCCAAGAATCGAATCGGACCGAAACTTGGTGTCATAGGTCATCTGACCTAGGGGTATATATATACCAAGTTTCAGATCAATAGCCCCAGCGGTTACAAAACGTGCCCTGCTAACGGACGACGGACGACGACGACGGACGACGGACGCTGCACCATTGTAAGAGCTCACGGGTGAGCTAAAAAGCGCGAATTCTTCCAGACGAGACACTACTTGGCGCTACATTAAACTTTGTGAATTTTCGTGCCAGTTGGTGCAATAATAACTGAATAAACCCTTCTGACAAGACGTGATCAGGTGCGAAAATAACGTCACTTCGTGAACAAAATTTGAAGACTCTCCAGTCATTATTTCAGGAGATATTGCACGTAGCAGGAACTGAATGCATTCGGGCAAGTGAATCGACTATCTTTACTGGCAGAGCTCCACAGCACGAACGGTACCAGTCACGCCCAACAACAAAATGACCGAATGGTTCGCAATCTGGTGAGGGCTGTGCTATGGAAACACCACAAGCGTCACCAGGTGGTAAACCATTATGCAGTCATTTTGGGCTCTTCTAGGCCTGATAAGCTTGCCTTAAGGGCGTATTTATCCATCCCAGGTAGAATCTCTCCATTCCTGTTCCCCCCGCACGATCACGTAAGCGTGTCTTTAGGGGGTTTCTCTAAATCTGGAACAGGTGGCTGTTTGACAGTACTCCAAGCCTTGGCGCAATTGAACCACCAATCTCAATGCGGTAGGTGTATTAAAGTCGACTGTTCCAACGCTTCTCGAATCAGCCGGGAAGATAATTTTGTACTTTGACCACTGTGGCCTTGAAAAGTAGGTCAAATCAAAAACCCGTTACACAGATGTCATGTATCCTGGTGGCTATCGAATCAGACCAAAAGGGACTGGAAGGTGAAAAATCAAAAAGTCCAGTTCTGCGCCCGTAAGTCATAGAGACTTCAAACTTGCAGGGATGATACATTATAGGGAGACATCACTTTTGGGTAACATGGAATAATTGCATGGTTATAACCTAATTAAATTAAACAATGGATTTTTCAGCTGCAGAAAAATCAGTGAAAATGATGTTATATTTTGGCAAGAATGGGAAGGCAGTTTAAGCAGGGGCTTATCTTTGGATTAAAACGCTAAAATTAAAAAAAATATTTAGTTTTTATGAAAAAAGGGCTTTGAAGAAGACACCACTTTGGGTGTAAGCCATGGATAGAAGACCCAAATATTCTTGCCATAATCAGCACACCATAACACTGACATAACACTTCACAGGCCCAGGAAAAGGGACAGGTCCATTCAATTGTCAGTCAATTTTTATCATGAGTGGTCTGTGACCAGAGGTGTTGGCAATCAGGGCCATTGTCACCGTTTCATTCATTGATTCACTAGCCTGGTCTCACCTAGTCTGAAAGGAAATGGCTGGCAAAGATTATGCAACCCACCCCCATGGATGGTCAATAAAACCCTATTCCCTAACTATTGAACATGTCATCATAAGGTCAAGTCAGAAATGGATAGGACTGGGTGACTGGAGTGTTTTTTCTATTCATTTTTGTTATGGACATTCCAACCATTACTCATATCCCCTCTTACAGGTGCAGAATTGGACTTTTTGATTTTTCACCTTCCAGCCCCTTTGGTGTCACTGGCCATCTGACATAGGTAGGTACATTGGTCATCTGACATAGGGGTACACGTATACCACACAAAATGGCAAAATTTCGAAACTTGACCTCTGTGACTTTGAAAAGTACGTCAAATCAAAATCCCGTTATGTACAATGTCATGTATCCGCATTAGATGCACCTATGATAAAAATTTGGAGACGATCCAGTCATTAGATGTCTTTTCGGTTTTTGCCACCGGGCCTGTCTTTTCGGTTTTTGCCACCAGGCCTTGGGTAGAGATGCACCAAGTTTCAGGCCACCAAAAGGCAAAATTCTGAACTTTGACCTCTGTGACCTTGAAAAGTAGGTCAAATCAAAAAGCTGTAATTATGTTAGCTGTATGATACATATTTGGAGATGTTCGAGTCATTAGTTCAGGAGTTATTGCACTTTTTGGGTTTTTGGTTTTGGCCCCCTGGTGGCCAAGCCAAGAATCGAATCGGACCGAAACTTGGTGTCATCTAGGTAATCTGACCTGGGAGAGTTAATTGCACTTTATTACATGTATGTATGTATTTTCGGTTTTTGCAACCTGACCTTGGGGTAGCTACATACATATGTACCTCGTTTCAGATCAATATATTATAAGGATTCTTCCTCCAACATATAAAATAATAAAGAATATCTATCTACATGTATTTAAAATACACTTCAATGAAACCACAAACAGAATCGGTTTTTTACCACTTAATAGGCAATAAGACCCTGATCAGGCCGGATCTTGGGTCAGTGCCGCCTCCGTCGTCTTTGTACTGCAGTGTCATGTGCATCGTATGGCAAGGCTGTACTACTTTTAATATCCTCATGATGGGACGAGAATCAGTGTGTCAACTTAACAGGAAACAAGGGATATGTCTCGGGCAGGAGGATGCACGATTTTCAATGGGAAGTCGGATGTTTCAGATTAGGGTAGGTACATTGTTCGTTTTTTTAAAAAAATCACTATCTTGGGGGACATATAAAGAAACCAGAGCACAGCCACATATAATGGGTCATATGAATAAAGACCAGAAATGCTTTCCCTTCAGATTTGTAGAGCATTGCCTATGGATAGTGCATGTATTGCAAAATTCCAGTAACAGCAAAACTAGTCTTTGTTCATAGGACCCAATGTTAGTTTCTATCTCTAATTGGATGAATTTTGGTTTGTCATATGTAAAATGTAGGATAGTTGATATGCGAGAAAATCCGAATCGATAACAAAACTGTCCATGGAAGTGGCCAACCCAAGACTATAATAAGCTGGTCAGGGTATATATTACACTAATTTGTAGGGAAGGGATAACAAAAAGAAATGAAGAGCAAGATAATAAGAAACGAAGAGGCAACAGTAAAGAAAGGCGTAAAAGATGACACATCAATTCTACCTAACGGCTTCTAGGACTGTAGATGGAGAAAACAGAAAAACCAAGTGCTGCACGGCGAAAATTATTTTGAACAGTTTTATAATTTTATGATATATAAAAAGTCAATTTCCAGAATGTTTGCGAATTTTCGACCCTTCAGGCTGGAACTTTACAATCCGAAACTCTAGAACAGACTGAGCTGAAACCCAAATGTAGATCTGAAGTATCCCATCCAAACAGGACGTGACAGCAATTAAGGAAAGAAAAGAATACAAGCCCCAAAAGTTGGTTGCTCAACAGAAATGTAATTAGTGAATGTAATGCTTGACGAGGCTGAAAGGAAAGGGGGCTTATAAAATATAGCTTGGAGGAATTATACTAACAGTATAATTATACTAACAGTATAATTTCCCCAAGACTATAGTAAGCTGGTCAGGGTAATTTATATTACAAATGTGTGGGGAAGGGATAACGAATTAGACATATAAAAAGAAATGAAGAGCAAGATAATAAGAAACGAAGAGGCAACAGTAAAGAAAGGCGTAAAAGATGAACAAGAAAGGAAGCCTAGGTGAACGGCAACTACAAACCCTGACCAACGAAAAATTAGAAACGGACAATGGAAGACAAAGGCCTAAAAGAGGACCCCTGTCCTCCAAGGAAAAGGGCCTACTAAAGGGAAAAGAGGGGTTGCAAAGCACTGACCAGAAAACAAAATAAAAGAAGAGCAATGGAAAACAGGGCCTAGAAAGAGGACCCCTGTCCCCCGACCCTGTCCTCCAATCCTCCAAAGCAACGGCCCTACTAACAGGAAAAAAAGGGGAAGGAACCCCATGCCAAATCTTTTTTTGGCCCTGAGACTGGGGGAAGCTGCGAGGTTATCAGAAACTCAGCACCTGGTGTTGAGGCCTGAGGGGGTGATAGTTTTAAGGGTCCACATCCACTGTAACTCTGTTTTGAGGAGGGTCGTCTCGTCTGGACATGTATCCAGAATGGTGAACATCAGGTCCTTGATAGAATGTCCTGGCAGTCTGAAATGGGCATAGCGTAATGATCAGTCACGGTCATCCTCTATCCCCCGCCGGATGTTGGATTTGTGATTGTTCATCCTTCTCCGGAAACACATGGTCTGTCCGACGTAGTGGTTGACTGTAGGGCATCTGGTACAGGTGATACAGTAGACAACGTTTTTACTGTCACAGTCCGTGGGGCTCCTCAGGCGGAGTTGATGGGACTTTCCGGTTGATGAGCTGGTGATGTGGGACTGGGATGGTAAGGAGATGCAGAGTTCACATTTCGGACCCCTCTTAGGTCCTTTCCGTGACCATGGGTCACAGGTGGGCTTAGCCTGTTGGATGTCCGAGGTGGGGACCTTGGCTCTTACAAGCACATCACGGAGGATTTTGGCCTCCGGAAAGCAATGAGGGGTGGCTCTGGGCAGCATTCCTTCATTTAAGGGGGTCAAATGGAGTAATGGTAGGAAACGGCGAGTGATAGCAGTAATGTCTGGCAGTCCGGGGTGGTAAGTGAGGACTAAAAGGGATCCTGCGGGTTTTAGAGCACCGCTGGTTGTCCTGGACCCCACTCCCGTTGGCACCCTGGTTAGCATGGCGACCCCCCAGAATCAGTTCCGTCTGTACTCCCATCCTGGGTACCGGTATTTGTTTCCGTCGCCGTGGGAGGGTGGGCCCCTTGGTGGTCATAACGTTCGATAGCCCTTTCTACCTCCTTTGCAACCTTCCGTTTGTTATGGCCCCTGTGTGCGAGAAACCCTACCAATTCCTGTAGGTGTTTCAGGGCTGCTGGCCGTTCTGAACAAATGGACAGGATATGGAGGGCTTGGGAAAAGGGGATGGAAAGGGTGACACGAAGCTGGGTGGAGGTATTGATAAGTGTCTGTGGGTTTTACATAGAGATCAGTAACAATCCTTGAGTCACGGAGTTTGACAGTCACATATCCAAGAAATTCTGGGAGGAAGGGGATGCATCCCAGGTGAACCTGATGGTGGGGTGGAACTCATTGAGCCTATCAACAAAATCCTCCAGTTTCTTACGTCCATGGGTCCACACGGAGAAAACATCATCAATGAATCTGAGCCAGTTGTAGGGTTTGATTGATCCTTAATTCCTGCTTGTACTCTTTTCTTTCCTTATTGCTGCTTGCACTCCTTTCTTTCCTTATTTGCTGTCACGTCCTGTTTGGATGGGATACTTCAGATCTACATTTGGGTTTCAGCTCAGTCTGTTCTAGAGTTTTCGATTGTAAAGTTCCAGCCTGAAGAAGACCCCGCGGTTGGGGTCGAAAATTTGCAAACATTCTGGAAATTGACTTTTTATATATCATATTGTGTGTCGATTTTTGTGCTAGCCTTTTCTTTGGTTTTATAATGTTAGGTGGTGAAATATCTAAAACATTTTTAACACAAGTTATGGGCCATGGAGGTAAATTTCTGAAGCAAGAAGAAAAAAACTTCAGTTGCATTTTCAACATGTGAAATGGTTGTCTCCCTCATTATTAAAATGAACACTGAAAAGCCGGGCTTGTTAGTGCGAAATACCGATTTTTCAGTGCAATGTTACATCGGAATAAATACTGAAAATCGGTATTCATCATGTTCGGATCTCGTGGTGTAATGGTTACATTATTTTTCCCTGTGGATGGTACTAGTTTTCACCTAACGTGCACACATTAACATTTGACACGACACTCAACGTTAGGAGATGTTCAATTTCATAGCCAAAGGTTTTTAGAACGGTTTCAACACACAAAGCTCATATTACGCCGCCAATACCATACGAAAAATACAGCTATCTTTATACCTTTGGTTACCCGGAAGGTTACCTTATTGTTGTGTCAAGACGCAATGTGCTGGTGTTCGAGTTTAACAAAACAAAACGTGAATACACCATAGCGCGCAATATATGGGTTTCTCAGGATGCAGAGAATGCTGAGAATGAAGTCCATTACATAAGATGTGTATATCAGAATTCGATATTCTTTACCTCAACCTTAAAGCCGAATATTTTAGTCCTCGATATCAGTACCGAGAAACTGGGTTCCATATACCTCAGCGATAGGGAAAAAACATACATAAGCAAGGTCCTGGGAAATTTCGACAATTTCGTAAAGACAGGCAGGCTTAGTTTATGTATTTGGAAGAAATTTGCATTACTGAGTTTCTTAGATGAGGAAGACATTCCAGTGGTGACGATCATCTACGACGTGGCGGACCGGTTTGGGCAAATATGTTTAGAAGGCGGTGTGCGATTGTCATACCAACGTTGTGTAGTTACGAAGAGTTCAGGCTACTTTCTATGTTTCCGGCCCTACCCATTAGGGCTATTAACGGTAACGCTGCTTCAAAAGAAGGCAGCCAGAGTTTATTTAAAACGTCTTGTTGCAAAATACCATAATATGCATTTTCTTCGACAAATTGACGGTCATCACGGTTCGCCTTTAAGATACATATCAACTATAAACGGCTTAAAGAAACGGTTGATAGGATTCTATTTTGATCCCATAATCCGTGTCGAAAGCAACAGCCTGTTCTCCGGGGACACGGGGAGGTTTCTTACGCAGTGTATTGTAGAGCCTCACAATTATCGAAGCCATTGGTGCTTCGGATTTGACGCAAACGGCAATGTTTATGAAATAGGCCGGACGGGAGAACGTGGGTCTGTGGTGCTGAACGAAGTCTACGTCTATTCAATTGACAATTCTTGGCGACAAGCTTATCACTAGAGTTGTTAGTTGAGTCTGCATGCAGACTCTGGAGTCTCCGCCATGCACGTCACACTCCGATCCTGCGTCACACTATTAAAGGGCCTCTAGAGGCAGCTTTTTAGTGCATACGGTATTGATATGATTACTAACACAGAATTGGTGGCATGAGGATCCAACTTGGGCATCAATTTTGAAATAAAATATCATCACTGTCAATATTTGATCCACAATTCATGAGTTCATCGTACTAGCGCCACCCTGTTGTATAGTTGCAGTACTGATAGTAGCCTAATAGCAAGCTGCCTCTAGTGGCCCTTTAAGACACTGCACTGCCAATGGGGAGCGCCAATTGGTCACGTGATGACTACTGATAGAGCAGACGAGACACCTAGCGTTGACCTAGGCCCATTGTTCGAGAGATGCGGTTCACCAAGCACGGCCAATCACACCTTGAATCGTCATGAATAATAGGTGGCATTGGTGTACTATCAGTTCAAAACCACGCGTATATTCTCGCGTGGTCTGCGTGATCGGGGTTCCCTATTTGGAGGCAATACCACATGAAAGAACGAATGTAAGGTTTTATTGATGAAAGTGACGCGAAGTGAACAGAAAAAAGTTTATTTGATGTATTTTAATGCACTCTGCCTCGCACAATGTTACTTTCAGAAGTGTCCGAGAATAGGGCACATTTTTCAATGACGGCGGTCCTAATGTCGGACACCACCCCGCCATGCCCTTGGACAGTTGCTTTTTGTGACCAAAATGTCAAAAGGAATGACGCTTTCGTTAGCAAAAAAGAGAATGCCGATCGGAAAATGGGGATATGGGCCGAGGACATGGAGGATATGAGCCGACAATGGCATGAATGGCCGAGTTGGATGTACACGTTCGCCATTTTCGTTAGCATGTCGTCAGGCTCGGATCATACGGCAGTCGTGCCGCAAAACATCGTCGTAAACATCAGCATTATGGATAAATTAAAACAACATACACCCAATGTGGAAATGAAATAATAATAGAAGTCACAAATGCCCACAGCAAAATATTTTATTATAATATAGTTTCATCAAAACTTCGTGTTAGGCCTCATATCTTGACAAAATTGCGACATTGCCAGGAGCCCGTGAAGCACTGCAACGTGCACACACGCATAGGCACGTAAGCCTCCTGGTATAAGGTTGGTTGGGCCGAGAAAGTTTCCTAGCTAACACAGGAGTCGCCGCCGGCCACTGCGTGGCTTGGCGGAGACTAAATATGACTATGATACCCATGGTGATCACCTACGCATAGGATGCATGTGGTCAGAGGATGGCATAAGGGGTAAAAAAATATAATGGCACCATGGGCAGTAAGGGTGGCCAAAAAATCATGCCGAAGTCATACTGTATCTGTAAAAATCCCTGAATATTATGGGTTTTAGTAGTTTTTCAGCGGAAAACCTTCGAAATCAAGTTACACAAGTTACAAGAACTATTGTTTTGTATCCTATGTCTATAGTAAAAGTCGCCCGCATACGACAAAAAATTGCCACCACATATCAAATTCAGCAGGGAAATATCACAGGAATGGCTGAATTTTCATTGGCTGTCAGAATGAGGGTCACGTACACGCGTGTACGTGACCCTGGGAGTCATACAGGCCCCAGACTGTTTCAGCCAATCAGAGGTTGTTATGCATAGCAACCGTGTTCCTCAGCCTCAGGCATTCAGGTCGAGCTCACTGGAGTCTAGGAAATGCTTTTTAATCCAGTTTTAGAATAATTGAAATGCATCTGTACGCTAGGCCAGCATTTAGGCGTACTATAGCCTTTATTCCGAGGCAGGGCCAGAATCTCACTGTAGGCCCAGCCGACAAGCTGACTGTGAGTAAGTTGGGTTAGCAATATGGCGGAGTTGACTGCAGACAGGCTTCGCCTGTGAGTGACTGTGTTTAGGAAAGCATACCAGTGCGTAGCCCAGCGCTTCTCTTCTATAGATATGGATGTTTGCATTTAGGCCTACATCTCTTGCTGGCTGCCTCCTCGCGCGTGACTGC
>NMRB01000874.1:185306-198553 GCA_002633025.1 Notospermus geniculatus
CAGAATGAGCACATTAAGAAACCGCTGCAATCCCTACGATGAGGAATATACCGATGAAGATATTTTCAGGCAATATCGGTTCCCCACACCTATATTTTTTCGCGGCGTGATTGGCCGTCAACGTGGCATTGTGACGGCTAAACAACCTCATGATAAGATACTTTTCGGCCTCCCACAGCACGATTTCGCCCAGGCTTTGGCGCAGACCGACTGGCACAAACTGGGCAGAAAGGGTGAACGTAAGAGCACCAGACCGTAACTTGCGCCGCAGTCCGTGCCCTCAAATTATCCCAGTTACACAACTTACAAAGGAATGAAAATAGATTTCGTGGCGAGGGATATTAATAGACCAACCTTGGTCCAAGGAAAAGGGCCTACCCCGTCCATGATACGATCTTGCCGATAGCCTACCAGTGGCATGGACTACCAGCGCGCTAACAGCGTTTGGATTCGGCCATTTTCCCAGCGCTGGTACACTATCAGTTGATAGGCATTGTTAAGGGCACTATCGCCGGCTTCGCTATCGGAGTTTCGATTCGGTCGGCCCAGTTGAAGAACATTCCTAAGAAGAGTGACAAGTTCAAAACGTTCATGGCAAGGCACTCTAGAGAACGAAACTACACATACCAGGTATTAAGTCTACTCCTATAATATTCATATTCACAGCATTGGGCATAATTAAGTGTATTATTACCACATTAATACCATGGAGAAATTATGCACAATCCTACAAATAATAGAAACAGTAAACTTTGCATCAGTCGCATCTGTTGGGAGGGCATAATTAATCTACCGGTATGATATAAGTGTATTATTACCACATTAATACCATGGAGAAATTATGCACAATCCTACAAATAATAGAAACAGTAAACTTTGCATCAGTCGCATCTGTTGGGTCACACATATCTTTCTTCAACCATAATTCCGCAGTTGAATTTATGCAGCCGTGATTTTGATAGGTCATCCCTCCCAAAACAAAATTTGATTGACTGAGGCTGATCAGATGACTCAGTTAAGTAAATCAAATTTTGTTTTAGGAATGCCTCTCAGTTTCGTGACTGTATACCTTTAACACGAATTCATTTCAGAGACTGTTCGGCAGTGTTCCTGCTTTTCATCAATCCATGAGTGTTAACCTTGCTTTTTTCAGCTGAAGAAGTGTCCACTGGATGATCCATGTTGGTATTGTCTCATCATCTGGGGGGGTTCTTACCGAGGACTATCTAAGGCACTTGAGGTGAAGAATGGACTACGGCACATACTGTTCCTTTTGTTTACGAAGTTCCCCCTAGTAGATGTCTACGGCCTTGCTACCAATGACGACGATCGTCCTTCACTGAAGGAAAGAAAGGCATGGAGCACGGATTTTGATCAGAAACACCCACGTTTACTTGTTGCAGGTAGGCCGACATACATGTATAACTTTTTGGCCCGCTCTGAGGTGCACTTATATTAACGGTTGTTCTGTCTGCTGGGTCCAGATTGACAAAACTCCATTCTTTATGTATGGATCTTGGCTTTTTTTGCCTTGCCTTTTTTGTATGTATGTATTCTCAGATTCATGTGTGAGAGAACATTGGGAATGAAGAGCTTCCATATTTTCAGCGAAGGTGAGGGACTATATAGAGTGCAGCGAGTGCAAGAAGAAACGTGTAATCTACAGCAAATCTGTCCTGTCAGCTCGCCAGCGACCTCTCCTGAGACAACTGAAAGAGGAATTCGTCTACACATGTGGGGCTTTCCTTTTCCAGCCGGGTCATCCAGAACATGAGGAAATCGTAGTGCGTGAGGGTCTAGCTTGTAAATCTCCAATGGAGACGACCTATTATGCAGGTATTAATGCAATCTATTGAAGTGCTATCACATAGTTTGTTTCAGTTGGACATGGTGACAGAATTAGATTTCCATGAATGAGATCATTTTCACTGTTGATGATCTTAATTAAAGGCAGCTTGTCACAAATAGCAGAAGGTTGGGAAAAAGCCAGTCTTGCACAACTTGTCTCAAAAATCATGGGTGGTCTTCCTGAGTCTCTCTGGGTCTGTTTCAAAACCCTTGTGCCAAAATTCTATACAACACCCTTTAGGAGAGGGCCATATCTGTACAAGTTGAAACTGAGACTGCAAGAAAGATTTAGATTCAGGCCTTAGCTAATACCATCATTTAGTTGGAAATTTTGCGGCACTTCTACATAAGTGGGCTGAAGTCGGTGTCGGACCAAAATTTCTGGCACCTGCTTTCAAAACAGACCCCTCTGCCATGTGTCATTTGTCTTTATAAATCCTATTTTTTTCAGGCACTCAAACTGTCCTTGATCCCTGCTGCTGCCATTGTGCTGACATGGATCTCGTGGGAGAAGAAGAACCTGAAATACACCAACTGATGGAGCAGTATGGCATTGTACGCCCAATCTGCAAGAGCTGTTTCAGGGAGGGAAAGAAGCCACTGACGAGAGCCGCAAAGAAAGGAAAGAAGCGTGGACGGGAAAATTATGATGATGATTAGACAATGGCTCAAGTAGAAATGGAATGGGGCCTTTTATTTTGGTGTCGGATAGATGGTTTCCACCATGTCGAGTTGGTTGTCATTGAGTTGAATATTTCAGTTGGATATTTCAGTCACCACGGCAAGATGTTTCTGTGACTTCTGTAATATTTTACAAAAGTTTGGCAACACCCTTGAAATCTCTCATATTCAATTTGACCCTATCCCTAGAATTGCAACCAGGCTGTATACAGGCTGTATACAAGCAATAGCTGAAGGCTTTCTTTATCAGGAGGGAAATGGTTAATTGGAAGTGAGAGGAATTTCAGGGGGATTGCACAATGTTTGCATAGTAGGCTTACTGTCAACAGGGGGATGTGTCAGCTTAAAAAGCACTTTTGTACGAGTTCATTCAATGTCATTGCCACTGCCGTGTTTTTTATTGTCAATTCAATGCCAGGTTTAAGGGTCAGTCCCTACTGCATGGCTTTGTTGGATATACGTGTGTTTGTACATTTACATGTACATTGTTGGTGACTTTGTGTTCTGTGCCCGGGTTTAATCGGCCATGTCGATTTAGAGGAATCAGAGGAATCGGGCTGGAAAATCCAGAAAATCACCATAAGATAAAATATAAAATTATCAGAATAGTTAATTCATAACATTTCCTCGGCTATTGAGTTGTTATAATAAACGGCTCTAGGAAAATTCGTCCCCGGATAATTCGTCCCCGGAAAATTAGTCCCCAGAAAATTTGTCCCCAGAAAATTCGTCCCCGGAGAATTCGTCCCTGAGGAAAATTCGTCCCCGAGGAAAATTCGTCCCTGAGGAAAATTTGTCCCCGGAAAATTAGTCCCTGGAAAATTCGTCCTTATGGATAATTCATCCCCGGACGAATTTTCTGGGGACGAATATTCCCTAGGGACGAATTTTCCTTGGGGACGAATTATCCGGGACGAATTTTCCGGGGACGAATTATCCGGGGACGAATTTTCCTGTAACCATAATAAACTCATCATCATCGAGGTTGGTGATAAGACAGGTAAAATGACTTGAGGGCCGAAAGCCAGCACTTTAGGAGAAAAGTGCCGAATTGCAAGTTCCACTAAAGCTGTTATGACGTTTACACAACCGCGTGGCTGTGTTTGTACATTTAGTACATGATAGCCGTGTGATTGTGTGTGACTGATGAGCTGCAGACTGAATTTTCCTCTGATTCCTCCGATTCCTCTGATTCCTCTAAATCGACATGGCCGGTTTAATCAGATCTGGTTGTAATTTGTGATGGCCCAGTTGGCCTTTTTTTTCTGTTTCTTGCCAAAGAAACTTTCAGAAGCTGTCGTTTATAGTTGAATGCAGGGGAGTGATATCAGGGTGTATGTAAAATGTCATGTACCCAAGCTGGATAATTCTGCAACTCAGAATTTTTGCTCCAGCTTGTTTATTGATCTCTCAGATTGCCTTAAAATTCTGCTATCTTTAGTTTTGGAGAAAAGCAAAGATAACAAATCCCTTTTACAAATTCCATTGAAAAACAGTGTCATGTTTGCTTTACGTCATCGTATGACGTCATGTATAGTCTACATGTGCAGCTGATCTCCAAAATCGAAGATAGTAGAAATTTAATGGGCACATTGATGTGGAAATAGTCAAAGAGTCAAGTTAAGTTAAGTTTCAAAAGTATCCTGTTTGGTTGAATATTTTTATTTACGAAATAAAAATTTATTTTCAGTAAAAATATTTAATTTTTTTCTGTTCTCCTCTCCAGAAGTGAAGTCATAAATAGTGCGAGGACCTGAAAAACACTCAAAATTAAAATTTTATTTTTATTTTTTTCCCGCCCTCCTCTCTGTCAGGTCTGTCCAAAAAGCCCGAGGACCAAGGTATAAAAAAATGATCGCCTTANCCACACTGAGCCGCAGGAAAGTTAGACGCGTGTGATCATCTTGTGGGTGAATGCCAGAGATCAGGCAGCATACAGAAGGCAGAACAATAGTTTTCTAGGCCTTTAATCTGTGTAATGCAGAATTTATACGCTGATTAGGCTAAACACCCTTTATGAATATGGCCCGTAATTTTTTTCTGTTCTCCTCTCCAGAAGTGAAGTCATAAATAGTGCGAGGACCTGAAAAACACTCAAAATTAAAATTTTATTTTTATTTTTTTCCCGCCCTCCTCTCTGTCAGGTCTGTCCAAAAAGCCCGAGGACCAAGGTATAAAAAAATGATCGCCTTACCTCGAATACACAGATACATGCTATGTTTCAAATGAAACAACAGCACAAATTACGGACACTAAACTATTACCAAACATGTACTTTTTGTAGTTACCTCGAATACACAGAATACATGGAGGCTATACTTTCAAATGAAACAACATGTTAAGGCGTCTATTTACTCACCTTAACTCGCACTAGAACTATTTCCGAATCGTAGTCTGTGACCAACTAGCTACATCTCAACGGCTTTGACGATGACCGTGGATCCATCTGGTTTTCGACACTAGGATCATATCTTTGACTCGACAGCTACAATCACCTCCGAAACAGTCCGAACAACATGGATCTCCGATACTGCAATCACTTCTAGACACGTCGAAACGAATGAAACTGAATTATGAGCTACAGTTCTCACAAGAATCCAGAAATTCCAGGGCAGTCCTCACAAAACAGTTCCACATGACCAGGAAAACAGTTCTCATGCTCCACAGTCTATTACAGTCCAATATTCTTAAAATTTTCTATACTTCATTTCTAACCGGCCCTAGTGGCCTGTGCTTAACAGCCTCGTTTATACCTCGACAGGTCTCTCACTTTCACGTGAGGGCAAATTTGAGAAACGATTCAGTACACGATATGGCTTAAATATGGCACGACCTTAAAAAACACTAAACACTTATTGAACACTTAAATTTTAACTAAACTGGTGAGAGTTAAACTAATATAAAATTCGCTTATATATTGATAACGAGTTAGATGGAAAAATAAGGCTCACAACATTTTATTGGCGCTTATTTGTCCATAACAAGTAGGAAAACGATTGCTGTTTTTAGACAACTATAGAAAGGTCGTGATATAACTTATAGAATTGAACCAATATATTGAAAAGCTAGGTGAGGCTTAAAGCCTATTGAAACGAAGTTGTGACTTAAATTCTATTAGAAACAAGGGTGTGACCTCGGAATTCCCAATGAATAATACGAAAATAGCCCAGATTATGACCGACAAAACACAGCTGAATTCCGAGCACCAAGAGAGATATAGATATAAGAACCCTCCGAACTGAACTATAAGGACTACAAAATGATTAAACTTTTGAACTGAACTAAGAACCAAGTGAAGGGTTGAAAAAACTCGATTATATGAAGCTAGGCAGAACTATGAATTAAACTAGAATTTGAACACCAAGTGAACTAATACATTTTTTAATCAAAGAGGACTGTACAATCAAAGAGGACTGTACAAAGGAGCCATGGCCATGGGCGGGGCTCAAAATAAAATCAAGATGGCGTACGAAATTTTCAGAAAAGGCTAAACACAAGTGCAAGGAACTTAAACTAACTAACAATAACACGTGGACACGATAAAAAGGTTTGAATACGAACTATGGACGGCAAATATACCGGTAGGCCTATCTCAATGGGACGAAGAAAATTCTGAGAAACGCTACTAAGGTCTGGGCTTACTCTGGAGGCCGGGGACGACCTTAGAACGACTAACTAAGGCGGGAACGGAGTAAAATTCGAACTCGAAACGAAGAATTAATGAAACATACCTCGAAGTGGAAGAAAGAACGCTCCAAGAACTAAATACTGGTGAACAAATCTCCTATCCAACGATAACTATACCTTACGACCTCCAGAGCAAGACGCAGAAGAAAAAACGAGAAGAAATCGGAGTGACCAATCCTCTCGACAACACGTCCCAAGAGAGACTGGCCCAGAAATCACGCGCTACTTGACTTTTATAGTCGCAAGTCTCGCGAGAACTCGTACAATGTTGACAATTTATAGAATCGTCATAACACAACAGCACAAATTATATGGACTCAGTGCATACAAAACATTAGCACCCATACTTTCATTAGTATGTATATTCTTTATACATGAATAAATACAGTATATATATATTGATTGACCTACCGGTATACTGATGCAAAAAACTACACGCTATTTGTACAGGCATCTCGGATTTTATTATGGCAGGATTTTTTATTAGTAGATTATATTCAATCACCTCCCCTCCCCGTGTAGTTTTTATTTTTACCAACCCTCGTTGAGCTTACAAAGCCATAAAATATGTCTCATATATGATACTGTATAATAATATGCTTAATACGATACTTCATATTTCAATAACATTCAACAGATACAGAATATATGGTTTATATAAAGTGGAAAACCTTGACAACACTAAATGCGAAGTCCCTTTCTAGAGATATTTTGTCCCTTTTAGGTGGCAGTACTGTCGGTCTGACGCCATTATTAACTGTACTTGTATCTCTAACAATACCCTAGATCAGCGGCCTCAAACGCAAATCACTCTGTTTGATTTGAGGCCGAAACCACTGAATAATTGAGTACACTCTAAAAGTAAGTTTCCTAAAAATCACCAGAAGTACTAAACTGAACTTGAGTGAAATTTGAAATTCCATGTAGGCCTAGTCGTCTTCCCAATGTCTGGCAGCTACATGTATCTTGAATGTAACGGAGTGACAAGCTCTCTCACCCGACTTTACGGCAATATTCGAGAGAAAGAAACATTCATTAGAATTGACCCAGGACAACATTTTGCTGTAGTTACACCTTGGACTGTTTAATCAAGACATTTAAATATATGGTGCCGTCATCAGGTTCTTAGTGCAGTGAAGATATATGGAATTATACAAACAACAAAACAATAAACATTTGCAGTTTCCACAAAAACACAGATCATGTTTAAATAAATCTTATGGGCCCTGGCCCAAAGGGCAGCAAAGTTAATACGGTATTAGGCTACATGTAGGACTACGATACGTGAAATAGTCTCCAGAAAATGAAGCAGCTATATTTTTGCAGTCTGTTGACGATATAGCTAGGTTGTCCTTCGAACATATTTTCACCAATTTGTGAGAGACTTCGAAGAACAGATAAAAACTTGATCCATACACCCATGACTCATTTATTATTCTGTGACATCACATGACAACTTAAACTACAACAAAGAAACCAGATGGCAGCACTGTGGGCGGACAAACATACAGGGTGACTCAGAAACAAAGTAATCAAGTTCTACAACATTCTCCCACCCATTGGACGTCCAATGCAGCCAAGTGGGAAACAACACAAGAGAAACACTGAGAAACACAACCTAGAATTCAGGATCACTACATCCTAAATACATCAAGTTCACATACAACTTGTAGGCCTAACTGACTAGACAAGATTAAAGCCGCACACTATGCACCGCTACTCACTCTCCAGTTCGGCCGAAATAATAGTGCAACCTCATCTACAGGCGTGCGTAGTGTATAGAACCATTGAACCACATATTAAAGCATCATCCTGCAACGAGGTTTTGGGAATCCCCTTGGGGAATCCCCAATGCTATGTGTAGTCTTGCGCAGCCAGCCACACAGTACTGCTACGGTTCCCCAGATTCGAAACAGCGGCTGGGTGACCGAGACTAGGCTCGTCGATTATAACCCATCTGTCTATAGTGTCTGGCTTTAAGGTGTACACCACAAACACATAATACCAATTCACTTCGAATCACACAGGCCTGCAATTACAACCCCATATAGTAAACCAAATTAGGCTTAACCTATACATCCACAATATAGGAGAATAACACAAGTAGCTACTAGTATTTCTCAACTTAATGAAAAAATAGTGAACATCAACCTCAGGTACAACCTGAACAACAGGGCACAAGCCTCCAAAAAACCTGGTGACGTTGCGTCGGTTTGTGACCCTGACGAACAACAGTCAAATCCGCCATTTTGCGTAGGGTTATGTGATGCGTCGCGCCTCACAGCGCCGGTGTGGAAGAACTACTTCCGCGGTAAAAGTAGTTCTAAAGAAATGACATTTCTCTGATAAATATTTGCTACTTTTATTGTATTTTATGATGATTTCAGATGAAATAAATATATTTAAGTCAATTTATTCGCATATTTACATCAGAAAACCCATAATAGCATATTTTATTGTTTTGGGAATCTGGCAAACGCACAGTGGACGCACAGCATCAGAACAGCGAAATGCATGTCAGTGCACTGTACATTCTGTACTGTATGGCATAATGGCGGGAACCCCGGGGAAATCCCGATTTGGCCGAGCAAAAACGCACAATAACTCGCAAAATCTTAGTAAAATTCACTTTTGCGTGTCATATTGTATTAAATTAACCCAAAACTGCCATCGTTAGGTTCTTTTTCGACACAAAAGTGATGAGTTTCACCGAACTATATCTTCTAGTGGATGAGTCAAAGTAGTCCGAAAGTAGATCCAGGTGGTTCGGTCGCCGCGTCACTATCCCAGCTATAGGTGGGGGCGCAATAAGATATTCAATATGGCGGCGGTGATTTTTCCTCCGGGACTAAATCCCAAACCCAAGTCTCGCAATATCTCGCGGGATTTGGTCCCGGTGTTCCGGTTGCCTCAGGTAAGGAACTAAACTACTACAAAAACTTCACATGACTAGATCTACAATTTATCCTAGGCACAAATGAGAACACCCTGCATGAACTATATCCTAAAATAAAACATTAATCACAGACTAAACTTTTCCAGCACATCTGTTCAGCACGGACACAAATTAAAATCAAAGGGGCCGAGGAAATAAGATGTTCTGCGGTATGGCTGGGATCACTTCACTATTACTGGGCAGATTTCAACCAAACTTGGTATGATGATAGTGGTGGGGCTAGGGCACCTTCTGGTACCACCAATCACTCGGTTATGTAATCCCTAGCAACAGCATAGCAACGCCATTGTTCTGTGGTACCCCTGGAATCATTTCAATATTACTGATTAGAATTCAACCAAACCTTGTAGGATGATAATGGGGAGGGTAAGCTACGCCATGGTACCACTCATTACCCAATTATATAATCCCTAGCAACAGCATAGCAACTCCATTGTTCTGCGGTACCCCTGGGATCATTTCAATATTACTGATTAGAATTCAACCAAACCTTGTAGGATGATAATGGGGAGAGTAAGCTACGCCATGGTACCACTCATTACCCAATTATGTCATCCCTAGCAACTGCATAGCAACTCCATTGTTCTGTGGTACCCCTGGGGTCATTTCAATACTACTGATTGGAATTCAACCAAACCTTGTTGGATGATAATGNCTTGTAGGATGATAATGGGGATGATAAGCTACACCATGGTACCAGTCATTACCCAATTATGTAATCCCTAGCAACAGCATAGCAACTCCATTGTTCTGTGGTACCCCTGGGATCATTTCAATATTACTGATTAGAATTCAACCAAACGTTGTAGGATGATAATGGGGAGAGTAAGCTACGCCATGGTACCACTCATTACCCAATTATGTAATCCCTAGCAACAGCATAGCAATGTCAAGCCAGATGGCAGTATCTGCAAAATGGCGAAACTGAGAAAATTGGCCTTGAAATTTTACTCCTGGTTCTGTTAGTTGGCCTAGATAGGAGGTACTGCAGATACTGCCCTTTGGTTTGACAATGCTTATAAAAATTTGAAAGGCATCAAACAGCGGTATATTATCATGTTTAATGGTACTTCCTGTTTTAAAAGTTACTTTCAACAACTAAATTATGAACATAAAAGGCAGAAGTCATAAATTTCACTGATCACTATGGCAGTAACTTACAACCTTTGCAGTTCAACACTTCGCATGTGCCAAGCAAAAGGGCAGTATCTACTGGACTGCAAGCTAAACAGCAGCATGTGAGAGCACATACTGCTCTCTAGCTTGACTTCATGCCATACTTTTGAAGATACTGCTAACTTGCACGTGCAATATCTCTGCACATGTCTACTGATGAGGTTAAACAGTACTATAAATAGATGAAGCTGGTGTAGTAGAGGCTCAATATTGGCTTTTCTCAATTTCGAGAAATTTGCAGATACTGCCGTCTGGCTTGACTGCGGTCCCCCTGGGATCATTTCAATATTAGGGGTTAGAATTCAACCAAACTTTGTAGGATGATAAATGGAGATGGGACATGGAATGGAACAGAACTTTCAGAATGTGAAGCTCTTGTCCCTTCATTAGCTGGGTTGTGGCTGATTGAGATGGAAGGGAACGAAATATTTAAAATGCAAAAGCAACCATGTTTGGATTGCTACTGGCTGACAAGAAATAGAACAATTTTAACAGGAAAAAGTGTGCTCTTGCTGGTGCATTAATATAGATATGGAAAAGTGGTAGGTTATCCTTAAAGTTATCATCACACCAGGTTTCTTTGTCCAAATAGCAAAATGAACATAGCATACAACAGAACAGTGCTCTACTAGGGTATTACATAACAGTGTGATGAGTGGTACCACAAATATTTAGCCCACCATATCGTCATACAAGGTATATAGTTGTATTTTTATCAGTAATATTGAAATGATCCTAGGGGTACCGCAGAACAATGGAGGTGCTCTGCTGTTGCTAGGGATTACATAATTGGGTAATAGGGACTTTCAGCAAGGCTCCGTATCGTCGACCCGTATCACGTATGACTTTGACAGAAAATGCATTAGTTCGATACGTGATACGTGACACGGATCGACGATACGGTGCCTTGCTGAAAGTCCCTAATGATTGGTACCATGGTGTAGCTTATCATCCCCATTATCATCCTACAAGGTTTGGTTGAATTCTAATCAGTAATATTGAAATGATCCCAGGGGTACCGCAGAACAATGGAGTTGCTATGCTGTTGCTAGGGATGACATAATTGGGCAATGAGTGGTACCATGGCGTAGCTTACTCTCCCCATTATCATCCTACAAGGTTTGGTTGAATTCTAATCAGTAATATTGAAATGATCCCAGGGGGACCGCAGAACAATGGAGTTGCTATGCTGTTGCTAGGGATGATATAATTGGGTAATAAGTGGTACCATGGGGTAGCTTATCGTCCCCATTATCATCCTACAACGTTTGGTTGAATTCTAATCAGTAATATTGAAATGATCCCAGGGGTACCGCAGAACAATGGAGTTGCTATGCTGTTGCTAGGGATGATATAATTGGGTAATGAGTGGTACCATGGGGTAGCTTATCCTCCCCATTATCATCCTACAAGGTTTGGTTGAATTCTAATCAGTAATATTGAAATGATCCCAGGGGTACCACAGAACAATGGAGTTGCTATGCTGTTGATAGGGATTACATAACAGAGTGATGGGTGGTAGCAGAAGGTGCCCTAGCCCCACCACTATCATCATACCAAGTTTGGTTGAAATCTGCCCAGTAATAGTGAAATGATCCCAGCCATACCGCAGAACATCTTATTTCCTCGGCCCCTTTAGCACCAAACCTCAAATAGAACAGAACAATGTCACAACCTTTAAACCCAAACTTATGTAAATTCACTAAAACTCAAATAAAATTTAAAACAATGATGTAGCATGAACTTCAGAAGCCAGGAGATCTGCACAGTATCACAGACTCGTTTAACAATCCAAGTGCAACCAAATTCCAACCGCGCTTCAATTTAGAACATGTGATAAACCAATTTTACACTCATTTACACTCATGGTCAAAAATAAATGGACAGCAGTTTTTCTTGAATATCTCCAAAACAATGGGATAGAAAAAATTGGTCCCGACATATATAATAGCAAATTTTCCTGGCTAACTAATGGTATCAACATCGAAAAATTCCGCTGAAATCCACATTTGACAGAAGGAATTTTGTAAAGGTATGTTTTTTGCTACTTTTTATTTGCATGATTTCTTTCAAAATTCTTATATCACTGTGTTCTACTCATCGAGGCCTTTCATAATATATCCTAAAATTTCAACTATTCTGTGTAGAAATATGATTTTGAGCCACTTTTATCAAAATATTTTTGGCCACACGTCCAACACCTTTGACACAGGCCTCTGCACTATTGTGAGTTGTGGTGGTGAATGAAAACTGAGTGTTGTCATTTCTCTTTCACAATGAGTAAAGAAACCCAGTCTTGGATGAAGGTCGTATATTCAAGAAAAACTGCTGTCCATTTATTTTTGACCATGAGTGTACATCAACAACCCAAAATTGAACCTTTAACTTAACTTCAACTCAAATCAAATGATTTACAACTGTCGAAACCATCCAAAAATTGAATCATGACTGATCACATAATTGCGGCTGTCACGAGTTCTGTCATTGCAGTCATTGGGAATCAGTTTCCAACTGGCATTGTGTCCCTTCGTTGGGTATTGTTAGATGTGTTAGGACATTCTAGGAAAGAATGTTCGTTTCCCTACTGAGCATTTTCGTTAGGACATTCCAGAAAGGAATGTTCGTTTCTCTATTGCGGTCGATGCCCAATTGCCGGAGCGGCCACTCTTTGGTAATCTATTTTACCTTTTTACCAGTCCAGCGGCGGCAGTGTACGTGGTCCGGTGGCAGTTATCGGCAGTATCACACCAGCCCAGCGGCAGTCTCGTATTCGGCAGACACAGCAGTCCGTGGCAGTTTATAAAACCTCGTCCAAGTGAAATGCTGTATGGCTCGTCGAGCGGGAGGATCCTTCGTCCGACATTGGCGGCACGTGACAGTTTGGTGAGATGTATCCTGT
>NMRB01000874.1:235897-255982 GCA_002633025.1 Notospermus geniculatus
GCATTTTACCTTCACAGATTTCAGTCACATTTGGCGCCTCCCCAGCTCACCTGCTTGCTTTAGCCCACTAACTTGCATTGAAATACTTAGTAGAGTTCTCAATGACTCCAATGATATTATGGTTGGGCAGGAGTCTCTCCTCTTTCATGGAGAAAAATTGAGCGTAACGGGTGGGACAGATTTTGGAATTTTTTTTGGAACATTGACCTTTATTTGATTAGCAGTCAGAAGCAGAAAAATATCCAAACTTCTTTTTCATATTATGCAAGAAAGGACACCAGTGTATCTAAAAACTGGCAAGAAGTTACAATCAAACCCTGCTTTCTTGTTCTTTTTGAACACTTTTCTAGATAAACATGGGTTGGAAATGTCACGGGTGGGACATTTTGAGCATGTTTTTTCATTCTGTAAGCCAGACAGATTAATGCAGCGCAGTAAAATGTGGTTTCCCAACAAGGTCTTGGTCCACTTGTGTAGGCTGCAAAGGCATTTAAATCTCCAAGGATTACATAACCTATTTCTAGCGTGGAACATGCCGTCGTACAGATTTTACGAGATTGGCCCTCGGGATTTTCCTTCACCTCATGGTTATCCACGTTTTCCAGACTCTTGCCCCGGAAGATGTCGCTGACGGTGTAATGTATGCCTTAGCAGCTCCACCCCATGTTCAGGTGAGTGGAATTTTAAAAATTTTCAATCCGCTGTTTTCCTAATAAAACTATTGAAAAAGTGCGTTGTTTACTGGACTTTTTCGTGGATGTGCAACAGAGTAGGTACATACATACATGCACATGCATACATGATGTGTCGTGCTGTTGGACCTGAAACGACACATCGCGTGTGGGAGAATACGGGAAGCTTCTCTCGAGACTAATGTACAGTACATGCGTACATGTACAGTGCACGTACTAGGGGGTAAAATTGGCCTTGGACATACGTAAAATACAAAATTTTTGAAAATATACTGCGCCAATTTTACCCCCTAGGGCCAAAGTAACCCAACTTTGGTGACAGTGAACGGCGTGACCGTAAATCCAAGATTAACTATTTCTACCTTTCTGTAATTTACAGGTTTTCCAAATGACGCTTTACAGCACCGAAGAACCGATTTAATTTGTAAAAGTTTGCTTTCTCAAGAAGGATAAGAACTTGGCCTCACACTGTAAACTTACATCGGTCTGAATTGAAAGAAAAAACAAGAGGAACCACGAAATCGAGATGCATGTGTCCTACCTCGAATTAAAGACTATAATGAAGCATAGAAAGCAATGTACATGTAATATGTTGATTTTTTCCTTTTATAAGGCAACGTGGGGTAATAGTAGCCCCCGGGTAATAGTAGCCCCTAGCCTGGATAAAGCTCAGGACACTGACCTTATCATTGGACCCAAGAACTGGGATTTGTACAGGAGAATGGGACCCAATGTACAGCTAACTTGTGGGATTTACACCCCATAAATGTTTTACCAACAGATAGAAACTTGGTGCCGTAATTGCTAGGGAGGGGCTACTATTACCCGGGGGCTACTATTACCCCACTTTGCCTTACATCAATAGTAGAATTATAGACAGGCAGATATCATTGTCTTAGAAAACATTCTGTTGCTTGTTCACATTTTTTTTGTCAGTTACACGTGGTTTTTATTTTTTTTCCATTTTAAATTCCGTATTGTACGAACATACTGTTATAGTCTGTGGAAATTCGATCTGCTGTTGGACCGCATGGCAAAGACCCAGGAGGGCCAGGACGCCTAAATGATGATGATGATGATGATGATGATGATATCTCGAGCCGGGAAGTCCGTAATAAACATAACATGGGGCGAATTTCATGACTCCCATCGTAAAATCGTTAAGTCATCTTTCCGAACACGCATTCCGCATACGAAGGACGTGGAACTGAAAAGAATATCCACAGATTAAGTGAAACTACACCCAGGGTATTGTTTTAGTGAAGACTGAGATCCTGGGAAATCTTTGTAGCCTATATACCCAGGACGACATTTACCCTTTCAGCCTAACTCAGCAAGAATATTTCCGCGACACTGTAACCTGCCGCTGCATAAATTCAACCTATTGTCATAGCATACATCCACGATAACTTCTCTTATTGTGGGGATAGTATAACCTCAACACCCGATGTAGGGCACCACAAGCTCAAGTTTTGATATGATTTATTGTAACTTGCCTACACAGCAGATAAAATCATGGAGCGTTGGAGCGGTAGGGTGGCACTCGTAACCGGCAGCTCTGCCGGTGTTGGAGCTGCACTTGCGAAGAAGTTAGTGCAAAGTGGTATGAAGGTTTTTGCTTGTGCAAGGAACATCCAGAAAATCGAGGTAAGGCAAAAGGCTGGTCACAGGTTCATATCCATAGTCATGCTTAGGCCTATTTATCAGACTGCAGTAAATTCATGTGCACCCGCTGCCGTTACCTGCATGCAAGGCACATTCTTCTCTTTTTGAAGACTGCTTCACACAGAATCTGTTCTCAAGGATTTCAACTGATGGAGAACGAAGCATCACATTGATATGCTGCATAGGCCTACCTACAGCAGCAGGCCTAGTTTGCTGAGCTCACTTGGTTGCATTGGCGTAGGCCTAATGGCTGATATTTATGAAAGCTAACAAATGCTTTTACTTCAAGTTTTGTAATACATTTACATGTTCATTGGACATTGATGTGCAAATCTTTAGTAAAAATCAAAATTTTGATAATCTCAAATATCTCAGCAACCACTCAACAGATTTTATGAAACAACGCCCCAAATCCTTAGAAAGTTCCACTCTATCAAAACTGGAAAAAATCGCAAAACATTACATAATAAAAATTTGATTTTTTAGTGTTTTTTCTGACGCGCTATTACATAACTACGACTCCGAAATATCCAAACTTTTGATGCAGAAATATGACCAACAGGATATACTTTCATATGGAACAAACGGTGATAAAACAGTAGTATTTGAAATATTCAAGGTATCATGACAGGTGGAGATAAACTGTTGTCAAAGATTGTACATGATCAAGGCCTTTGCAAACGGGGATAGCCTACTTTCATACACATGTACCACCACCGTACACTCTTCGAAAGTATAAAGGACAGCAAGTTTTCCTAAATATCACAAAAACCATTGGAGCTACAGCAATGGCATTTGCACCCTATCTTTAGCAACATGTAGGGCATAGAACCATGGTGTTTTGCCAAAAATCAATTTTAATTAATTAAGAGAAAAATGACATTTTGTAAAATGACTTTTTTCACAATGTTTGAAAAATTGTCCGATTTCAAATTTTCTTTTTTTAGACCGCCATGGTGAAAAACGTGGCAAAGCAAGCCGGAGTTCGGTGTCTCACCTCGTTCGAAACACATACACACAGGGGCGCATCCGTGGGCGGGGGGGGGCAGGGTGCAGGTTTGCATGCCTGTGGACATTGTATGTAAGGCTTAGAGCCTCAATAGGCAGCATTTCTGTTGCAGGAACTGAAGCAGAAATGTGAAAAGGCTAAGTATCCTGGTTCTCTGTTTCCAATAAAATGTGACTTAAGGAAGGAAGAGGAGATTCTTGCTATGTTTTCAACCATCAAAGAGCAGGCTGGTGGAGTTGACGTGTGCGTGAATAATGCCGGTATCGGATTCCAGAGTGACAGTCTTGTTGAGGGAAAAACTGAGCATTGGAGAGCTATGATGGAGGTATGCTGAAGAGTGAAAAACAGATACATACGGGAGAATCCAACTTATCTCGACGCGAGTACAGGTCATAAAAATTTTGTAAGTTCTAAAAATATCGTAATATAGTAGGGGTAACAGCTTACATGTAGGTATAATATAAGCTGTTCCATTTACCATTATGCTACCCCTCTATTACGGTATTATTATGAAATGGCCAGGGCCATTGTGCTCACCTCTGTGATAAGTCTCCGTACTGTGACTCATGATGAAGGATCAGGACAGATAGGATAAAGCTGAACACACCAAGAAGTACTTTCCTGCCTAGGTCACAGATGTCAAAAATTCAGTTTTTCAAGATGGCCACCTGGTGGCCACACGTGCCGTTCATTGGGACTGAAATTTTAGCAGGAATGTACAGGATACTTGCATAGATATTTAGACAACATTGAAACATCGTAACATTTACTACCGGTGAGACATGGCCAAAGTCAATTTTTCAAGATGGCCGCCTGGCAGCCATGTTGAAGTCCAATTGAACCGAAAATTTGGCATATAAGTAGACAGTACCAAGACACATATTTAGGCACGGTTAAAGCATCCTAGCTACCACTATTTATGAGGTGTGGGTCGAAGTTAACGACGACGACGACGACGGACGACGCCGGACGACGACGGACGACGGACGACACACCATGAGAGAAGCTCACCTCACAGAGGTGAGCTAAAAACTTAGAAAATTTTTATGATATGGACTCGCGGCGAGGTAAGTTGGATTCTCCCGTACATAATTCAGTTCTCAAAGACGCCTGTAAAATACAAAACGCTAAGAATTACGATGCTTCTGATTAGTCGTTTATTTGAACCGTAATTACTGAGAAAGGCGCGATCTGATTGGTCGCCACAAAAGCGCATAGTAGCGTTCTTATTGGTTTTCAGACATAGCGCATCTTAATAAGCGTTCTGATTGGTTTCCACTTCAATCGACGATTTTACCCGCAATTCATTTGTCACAGTATCAGGCTACTTCGGCAGTGGAAGCAGCTATTCCAATGTATTCAAATCAGCATGCATCCTGGGAACCCAGGGCATTTCCACTCTGCATAGCGCGTTACAATGCCCTGGGGAAACCCACCCCGTTTCTGTGGGGAAGAGGGTTGTTCCCTCATGTGTACTCGCCAACTGGTAATTCACGAATAAACCATGCAATGCAGTGGGGGATCGCCACTTGATGTAATGGGCAGACATCGCGCCTAGTGCTGCAACATATGCACATAGATCTGGTGTTACGAGTAACCGGGTACCAGTCTCATAGCAATGTATCTCAATCCATAATTTATGCATGCTGTCGGAATGATAGCTGCCCCAAACACATGAACTGGATGATACCTTCGTGTTTTGAACCCGTCGATACTTAGGGCCGTATGCACAGAGCTTCCTTAAGTGTGAGGTCGACCTTTAGCTATTGTTTGCAGGGCAGAATACAAAAGATTAAGGTCGACCTTACACTTGAGGAAGCTCTGTGCATACGGCCCTTACTCGTTATCTAGATAATCCGAGAGAATCATTTTGACGCGAAGTTAATTCAGGAATATTAAAAAATGCAGCTAGTTAGTCAGCGAATCGAGGAATTTTTAAAACCGCCATATTTTGGAATGACCATGGCGGGATAGATGCTTCGCTGTGATTGGTTGTATTCAGCGACAGATTTTCTGTCGCTAGTTCCACAGCTACATGTAAATGGCGCCAATTTCAACAGGGCCTCGGACGTGCGAGTAGGGGAGCGCGTAGAGGACCTGTTGCAAGAGGATGATCAGCATGAAGCACCGATGGAAGCGTCGATCTGAATATCTGATGCGACTTATTCTGATTTTCTATGTAAATTTTCCCTCAAGGTGAACCTTCTTGCATACGGAATCGTGGCAAGGGAGGCACTCAAATCCATGGGAAGCCGTAATGTTGATGATGGACACCTGGTCTACATAAATAGGTACAGTGTACACTGACAACATTTTTCCAACATTCACTCTTAACACCATGTTGGACAAAGTTGTCTATCGACCTACATTTGTATCCAACAAAGATGGCGGTCTAACCGTTCTCACCATATGACGTCAGCAGCTTAATACATGTACCATTCAATGGCTGCCCTGGCACGCTGAGCTACATGTAGTCAAGTGGGCCACAGCCACAAATGTGAGGTAAAATAACTGTATGAGAGGATGCGTTTGGTACGGTACTGTTATTTATTATCGTGCTTAGACAATGAATGGCCACGACGTCATTATACGAGAACTAGTAGGCCACCATCTTTTTTTGAAAGGCCCATACTGTGTATTGGAGAGAAGAGTTTACTTTCCAGTATGTTGTCAAATGTTGCAAATTTGTCTGCCTGTCACGGGGTCGAAAACCTTGTTGAGGTTTGTTTTGTTAAAATATTGGGAAAATGTTGTTAGTACAAGTAATTGAACATGTCATATATTAAGCCGGCGTGCAGCCGCCAGATTGCGATGTACAAATTCAACAACACTGTAGCCTACCGGCGTACAGCGGAGAAAACGAAGTTAGGCGGAGTGTCATCTGGGTTTGCTTCAGGAATATTGATGTGCCTACATTTACTTTAATCCACTTCTCGAAAGAACACAAAACTGAAATAAACGAAGTAGGCCTACATGTTTAAAGTGGCTCCTTGGTTGAGATTGTCAACCGAGCCAAGTCATCGTTGCGAAGGTAATCTATGTTCGCGTTAGCTGTCTTGGCGTTATCTCTCCCATGATGTCATATTTCAGTGGCTCTGGTTTATACTACATGGATTACCCTAGGTGGCATTTCTACGAGTGCACCAAACATGGTGTAACGGCGCAGGTGGAAGGCATGAGAAAGGAATTACGGCACTTGAAATCCCACATCAGGGTCACAGTAAGAAATTTTGTTCCTAGCATAATTTGATTGCATTTCGATGGAAGTTTCAGCACGGAATCATTGAAGTAATCTTACTTTGGTTAAGCTGCACAGGAACTGTACTACGTAATCACCGTATACATGTATTTCAAATTTTCTCTTTTAAGCCATAGTTACATGAAATTTATACTTCTAGCACATATGTCCGGGTATGATAGAGACCGAATTCTTCAAGAGGGCCGGTGGGGATCACTTCCACCAAGAGGTATTTGGTTCTGGTGACAAAGTAAGTGTAGAAGTGTGGTACATGTATTTATGCAAAGGTTTGTTGAGATGGGGAGGGCTTCATATCATCCGGGATTTTTCTTCACCTCGTCGTTTTATATTTTATCCACGTTTTCCAGGTTCTTGCCCCGGAAGATGTCGCTGACGGTGTAATATATGCCTTAGCAGCTCCACCCCATGTTCAGGTGAGTGCATTAAAAAATTCAATCCGCTTTTTTCCTAGGATTACTGGGGAAAATGCGTTGTTTACTGGAGACCGTAAACATTTTCATGTGCGTTGAAGTGCAGTAGAATAGGTACATGTAGCCTACGTACATAATGTGTCGTGCTGTTGGACCTAAAACGACACATCGCATGTGGGAGAATACGGGACTCTTCTCTCGAGACACGTACATGTATTACCGTATCGTGGGGTTACTTTGGCCGGGGGGGGGAATTGGCCTTGGACATACGTACGTAATACAAAACGTTTGAAAACGTTCTGGGCCTATTTTACTCCTAGGTGATGACAGCGAATTGAAAATTTACACAGTGAACGGCGTGACCATGAATCCAAGATTCATTTCTTTCGATGTTTCTGTACCTTACAGGTTTTCCAAATGACGCTTTACAGCACCGAAGAACCGATTTAATTTGTAAAAGTTTGCTTTCTCAAGAAGGATAAGAACTTGGCCTCACACCCTAATCTTACCTCAGTCCGAATTGAAAGAAAAAACAAGAGGAACCACGAAATCGAGATGCATTTGTCCTACCTTGAATTAAAGACTACATGTATAATGAAGCATTGAAAGCATGTAATCTGTTGATTTTTTTCTTTTACATCAATAGTAGAATTATAGACAGGCAGATATCATTGTCTTAGAAAACATTCTGTTGCTTGTTCACATTTTTTTGTCAGTTGCACGTGGTTTCCATTTTTTTGCATTTCAAATTCCATATTGCACGAAGAACATCGTGTTATAGTCTGTGGAAATTCGATCTGCTATTGGACCGCACCACATCTCGAGCGGGGAAGTCGTAATAGACGTAACATGGGGCGAATTTCATGACTCCCATCGTAAAGTCGTTGTCATCTTCGTCGTGAATGTCGACCTTTCCGAAAACGCATTCCGCATACGAAGGAGGAGGAACTGAAAATGAATATCATCCACGTAAAGTGAGGCACATGTATTATGAATAATGCATTTGTAACGGATTTTTTTTTTGTAAAAGCAATCTGCTACTGCCTAAAGGGCCGTTTTGACGGGCGTTTTTATCGCCGCGATAATCGCCACTTTTTTAACGCTCAGTAAAAACGGATATCGCTCCGTAGGTCGATCGAGTGTTGATCGTTTTACCATGGCTTTTTTCTCTCGTTGGCGATGTCACCCGCTGTTGGCGTTTTGACGGGCGTTTTGGATGCGATATCGCCAACAGCGTTAAAATCGCCGCGATGTAAACGCCCGTCAAATCGGCCCTTTAACAGCATTGCTGGACTCGTGGCTAAAACCTGTAGCGTTTTGATGGGCAATTACAATGGAAAATAACCATCAAGAATCGTTTTCGGTGGCATCAGTGTTGGAGGAATGTGTTTATTATTCAAATACATCTGCGGTCACTTGGCAACCTAACTCAAGAACATGATTCTGGGGTAATTCATTTAATTGATATCATCTTAGCACTTGAAGCGATGCTACATGTAGCAGTCTGACCTGAAAGAATGTTCAGAATGGAGGTCACTCCTTCCATTCTATCTTTGCCTTTTATATCTCATGTTCATATCCGTTCATCTTTTCACGCGATCTGATGCCCTTCGAATATACAAAGAACTTATTACTATGTTCCATTTCATGGAAATAGCAAATATCAAAATAGCAACTCGCCAGGCACTATCGTAATTGATTGAAAGCATGCAATAAATATGTTCTTACAAATGCTTATTGAAAAATTTCAAGGAAATTGCATTGGTTTAAATCACTTTTACGTTCAATTACGATATAAAACGATGGAATTAAATTTTGAAGTTGATGGAAATTAATCGGAAATGACTCGTTGTAAATGATTTTCTTTTATTGTTTGCGGAAAGCACGGCGTGGAATTCGTCACAACGGTAATATGAAAACGTCGTCAACTTCTCCTAATCACGTCCTGTGTTTACCGAATCAACCCGCCCTTCCCTTCGTCACTGTTCAGTCATGCAATCGTCATATCAGGAGAGTTATCGGACGCACCATTACTGTACCAGTCTTTGAGTTTTCCAATTGGCTCCGAGGACTGTCGTTTGCCATTATGCTGGTGGCGGCTGGGTGGTAGTCCGCTCTGGACCGGGGGAGAATTGACCACCAGTAAGGACAATGGCACTTCAAGATCGAATCCAGGACCAACTGGGTTTACCACCAGCTTGAATAAAAACATATGACGTGTTAGTAGTCGAAAACGTTGAAAATGGCGGAATTCTAATGCATTTTTTGAAACAGTCTTGAAGCATGAATGGAGCATCCGTTTTCAGTCATTGGGTCACATGAATAAAGACTAGTAAATGCTTTTACTTGAACTTTACAATACAAATGCACTGCTGTGTGCTGTACAAATCTGAAGTAAAAGCATTTGGTAGTCTTTCTTCATATGACCCAATGTGGTAGTCGTTTTGTTTGTTGCCAACGTCTAGGTTACTGCACGTTTTTCAACGCCAAAAGAAATGAATTTCATCGTGAGAGTTTCAGGTCTTCTTTGTATAACGTACCTTGACTTTGTAATCGATGTCTATAATTCTGCACCCCAATAGACCTGATGGAGGAACAGGGGGTAGCTTCATATCTACACCACTCCACACAGCAGTGTCGCCAGGTCGGATTTCACCTTGCTTAAGTTCGGCGACCGTTCGTGTGGAGCGTCTTGATTTGGTTTTTGCATGAAATGTAATTATCTGTAAAAATATGGTGATTTCTTTATTTACTGGTCATGCACTGTGTGTATTAATCATAAAGCTTCCATATCATTAGGTAGAAACGTCTATCAACTTCCGTTTCCAAAGGGCAAACATAGGAAGCCACTTTCACGACACGGGATGCGTTCTTTCCTGTCCGTTGCCGACGCAGCTTTGCGTTTGAATGGTTCAGGATGTTTCCATTCATGTATAATGTATATGAGCTTGTTCTTAACACTTGGCACCAAATGAACAGTCCATGTCGAGCTGCTAAATGGCGAGCTCACAAATAATATGAAAATAATTCACGGGAAGGTCAATATTAAAGTTGCTATTCATATGATGATGCAAAGACACTTGTCCTCACCAACGAAGAGAGTTGAACCTGTGGCCTCCAGGCTCTTCGACCGCTTGCTTGAACGACAAACACCATAAAGGCCAGTTCATGTACTTCTCCGTTTTGCACTTTGCGCTTATCCGTTCCCTAAGTTCATGTGTGGTACCAACAAAAAACTACTTTTTCTACCACGAACTCACATAGGAAACGGATAAGCGCAAAGCGCAAAACACAAAGTATGAACAATCTACCTTTATGCAGTTGACCGACGACACACATACTGACAGTAGAACCATTGCTGTGTTCGTATGATTCTTACACTATGATGTCTACAGACCAGCTTCATCTATGACAGCACTTACTTGCTGAATTTCCAATTTGGAAGACGCCATCGTCCTGTTACTATTATTGATGACCTCTCCATTCGGCCTCAAGTCCTCTCCAGGCACGAACGCTGTCTTTTCAAGTTTCAAAATGGCCGCTATTGGACCGGACTCGCAACACATGCAGCAGAGCGTTTTCAGGGCTTGGCCAGATTGTGGTTGCTGAAAAAAATGCTTCTTCGAGAAGTGGAGAAATTTAGCGAACTCCTTTGAAGGCTGTCTTTGGCCACTGTCTGCCAACAATCAGCCAGGGAGCTTTTTAATAATCAACTCCGTGCATCAGCGCTGATCAATTTTTACCAAAATCAATTTGCCCTTGCAAGACAAATATTAAATGGAAGTCTCAGAACAAAAGCCAAGTATTGTCAGCGGTTATGGTCAGGATTGGCGAAGGTTTAATTCATCTGGACAATAGCACCGGGACTTTGATTTCAGGGGGATTTTCTCCACATTCGTTTACCACACGGCTCTCAGCCGGTTGATCGGATGATATGAGTCAGCGACTCGAAGTGTTCATTGTCGACCAATTTTGAGCACTCGCCCCGCTGATCTCATGTAGAGAAATGTATCAGGAGGAGGGCGTGCGTACTTACAAACGGATTTTGGTTTACATTATACCCTTCAGCATGACTAATGATAGTGAATGGTTTCTTCGTCGTCTTATCAAATCTCCATGGCCTGTCGATGTAAGCCTTCGCCCAGTATCTCACCCGGCCGTAGAGGTTTGATTCGAAGGATGCTGGAAGTTCGGGTGGCAGTTGAATCTTAAAAGGGTATTGGAATATGCCCGGCTTTAACACGGGATCATCTCCATCTTGTCCCTCGGCTGAAGCGAAACAGACCGGTCAGGTGTAAAACTACGAGCCAGGTGTAAAAGTGTAGCCTGTGGTCTCTGGTCTGCCGCGTATACCGTCACAAATGTCGCCACATGTGTGCCGACATATAGGGGGCAGCACTGGTAGGGCAATGGCTTCATCACTAAAATGCGTATAGTAGTCTCGGTCACCCAGCCGCTGTTTCGAATTTGGGGATCCGTCTGGGTATTAACGCCACTTTTTCTGTTACGAGCAGACCAAGATCCTGGTCTGGATGCTGATTGGCTAATCAGGGAGAGAGCTAGTCATTCATTCCCATCCGCCGATTCACCCCATTTGAAAATCGGACAATCCGGCTGCTGATTGGGCAAGAGAAGTGATCATGTGATCTCATCATGGCGACGACCATATAATGTTTTCTCTGCCTCATCTTCCATACGGATACACAATTCCTGCTCAGTTTTTAGCCTGAAATTCAGCTCCACTAAGTTGATGCTGTCTCGGACGCTGTCTCAGATTACTTCGCTAATCGATTCATTGCCAGATTCAGACATTTTGGGAGGTTGGGAGGTGAAATTATAATCCAATAATGGAAGCAGCCATCTTGTCACGTGACCTACTACAGCACTCAACCCACAATGCACTGCATCACAGCAATAACGGCGTTATGTGCCAGACGTTTGTGTAGCAGTACCGCGGAATGAAACGGCTGGCTGCGCGAGACTAAATGCGTAGTGGGGCGCCATCTGGACTCTCGAGGTGTTTGGCACTACTGGTGCTTCAGTGCCATGGCCTTCAAATACATGCAAAGAAACTGTATCGCATTGTTCTCTGTCAGTTGTAGATAATAGGATGAGTTTATTTGCTGGGAAACTAACTGTCGATGTGATGTATAGGCGTACTTGAAGACTGTACCTGAATAGTCGAATACGCGTGAATTATTGTTTCATTAGACCCTTATTATACTTCACGGGTTAAAATCGTGTCAAGAGTGCCATTAACTTCCAAACTCTATTAGATGTGTATTGTTTTTTCTGTCAAACTGGCACTTAACAAATTCATTGTACTAAAATTGCAGGCATCACTAATTCAAGAAGCACCGAAGTACGCAATGTGCGCATTTTCGAGAGTCTTGTGTCAGGTGTGTCCGCTTTATGCAGTGGAGCATGAGAAATATTACACGATTACCGATGGTAAAACTGTATCTATGGATTCGTTGATGGCGTGTGTACGAATGTCGTCATTTCCGTGGATGTAAGAAGGGCTCTGATTGGCTTGACTGAATTTTGAATTTCGCAGTCGAGTTTTGAATTTCGCAGTCGAGTTCTGAATTTCGCAGTCGAATTTTGAATTTTGAATTTTGCATGAGCCTTCTGGGCTTTCGTACGTTGGTTCTCGTGGCTGCTAATGCTATGTACATGTATTTTGGCCTCAGCTAAAAGCAGTTACTTTCTCGACTCAATCAGCATGTTCTTCTGGAGGATCATAGTATTAATGCCGCACGGTACATAACGGTGGAACATTGCACGGGGCTAAACCCCTCTCCCTTCTTCCGGTTTGGGACTGCTTCACATGAAGCTCTCCTATAACGTTACCGAATCCGTAAACCATTTTTTATTTGCGGGCAACCTATTGTTCACCATTAGCCTAACAAAGGATTTGCGTACACTTAAAAACTTACGGGGCTTTGTGAATAGGGAGTTTTCGCAAAGCCCCCAAACGGTAACGTGAACACCCGTTGTTCGATGCCACGAAGAGAGCACCGAACAAAAGGATAGACGTTTGCATTGGCGTTTCGGGGGGTTTGCGAAAACTCCCTATAATGAGGTCCCTGCTTCGGAGACTATGCTAGGTTAATTGCACATGTTGGAAGGGAAGCGATAAAAAATAGCATTTCCATTTCGTCATGTTGTAGTGAGGCTGTTTGCTGTCAAACTGTGGGGTTTAACGCGACATCTCACGTTTATCGGCTAGGAATTCCCACCTGTGAAAATATCCTCCATCAAATTAAACCAAACACATCGAAGTGCGTCACCTTAGTGATGTCGTGGATCAACCGCTTCGAGCAGGAAACTCCATTCGCTCTTTCATTTCACGCCGGTGAATAACACGGTTCATGAAAGTTTGGACGGAAGGAGTGATTTATTGGGCGCGAGATGGTGTTTTTTGCCATATTAGAGAAAGGTCTTGTCGTGAAATTAAATTACCTGCCAGCCGAAACATTACGTTTCAGACTCGCCATTCACAGAAAGGTGCTTTGAGTGCTGCCCTCTCAAAAAAGACAATCTCGTCACCCGTTACTAGCCACTAAATGTGAGTGAAGTATGGTCGTGGACATAGCAATTAAAATGGCAATAATCGATCGTGACATTAATACACGGATTAAGTCAGTGAACCCTATTCCATTTATGAAAGTTGATGATTTATACTCCCTGCTTTGCCTTGTTTCCATGGATCTGCATGTTAATGTATTCTGCAGCATGGTGCCTTGTTTGTGTACCGTATGTTAATGATGCGTGTTTGGAAATGGATGTTTCGGGTAGTGGGTTCGCAAATTATGCAAAAATGGCTGACATGTGAGCACCAAGAATGAAACCTTTGGTAATTGATGTTTGAATTCGTGAACCCAAATTCAATAGGAGATGTTGGTTTGCTTGGTTTCAGTAGCCGTATCGGTTTTCCATTTCCATCCCAGGTGCACGTCATACCAGTGAGGGACGTTGGGCAGTGAGATTGCAAAGGAGGCTAGGCTAGACGCTCATTGGCTGCAAATACATGTACATGTACCTACATATATGCGGTAGGGGTGTTTTTGAAGTCGACTAACCCGGCTGAATGTTGAGTCCAGCAGCGTTGGGTCAGTCGATTTTGAAAACACCCCTGCCGCGCATTGAGATTTGCCGTCAATGTGCGCCTAGCGTCTTTCATTCAATGTAGGGAGTTTTCGCAAAGCCCCCGAAACGCCAACGTGAACGCCAAACCCATTGTTCGATGCCACGAAGAGAGCACCTAGTAGAGCACCGAACAAAAGGATAGACGTTCGTGTTGGCGTTTCGGGGGCTCTGCGAAAACTCGGTAATACCAAACATCCAGGCCCTAGGCTTATACCTTACTGATGTCAGTGGCATCGAACTTTGTCAAGATTTCTTGCCGATGGATTGTCTCGCTGCACAGCTCTCGCGCCAGGCCAAAAAGAGTTGGGAAAGCTTGGGCAGTCCCCACGTATCATCACCACAAAATTAATGGTAAATTTTTAACTGCAGAATTTGTGTTTCGTATGTTGCTGTGCTATTAGATCATTAATTACGTACTAAACGTGCCCATTCTGCACATGTTTACGCTTGATAAATTGATGTGGTCTGTCATATATTGTGAAGATAAACTGTTTGGATAGCGTTATGGATGGGAAAAACGCGTTCTTTGCATTATCAATTATGAAAATTTAGAGAGAACCGACGCGCAGTAAAGCTTTGTTATATCCCACGTGTTGAAATTCATCAACAGGTACAACGTTATTTTAATTACTTAATAGACAAGCAGGCACTGTACCGGGGATTTTGGAAAAATATAGTTTTTTGCACGCCATTCAACATTTGATGCATGATCTCCTGTGAGGTATAAAGTGGGAAATGGGTGACTGACCCACTGTCATTTTTACATTTATTTAAAAATTTACGTGAATCTTGACCGTACTAAATTGAGAATTCCAACTTACCCTTGCCGAATAAAACTTGCGTTTGGTTGAAATACGTCTCGCCAGCGGTGAATGCCTTGGTGACAGTACGGCGATTCTTGCCCGAGCCTGACGTGTGGCGCTCGGTCCAATAGACGTATGCACTTCCATGCAGGAGAATGCGCACACCTGAAGAGAAAGGAGCAACACGTGGTCTATACATTCAGTCGCACGAAGATTTTGCTGTTGCAGATGATGATCATTTCGAGGGATGCAACATTTCAGCCTTTTTTATTGCCCGGTCGTACTGGCCTTGTGAAATATCCATCATGAAATTTCAAGGCCCGTCATTTCGTCTTTGGGCAATCACCCCGCACGGTTTCTGTGTGGACGGTTCATTGAAATAGATAGAACGCGCTCGCTTACGGGAACCGTACCGCAAAAAACGCACCGGAATCCGGTTTTGTGGACGCACGGCAATCGCTGTTCAGCGACACCAAGTGGGGAAAACACAAGGGTTTTCTCATATCGCTTGTTGACCAGCATGATAGATTGGTCCCAAGGGATCGACGCACATCATCCACGCTGTGAACACAATTTCGGACAGTTGCTAAGTGACGAAAGCGTGATTTGAAGATGCATTGGAAATAATAAACGCCAAATGGTATACATGTATTTTCATTGTCAACAGTCCCATTCAAATCTGTCAAATTGATTGGCTAGTGTCGACTAGCACATGCTTCAGGTTCTAAAGGCATCAACAACAAAACCTGGTGCATGTCTGTGATATTGAACTCAATAATGACCAAGCATTATTGTCAATTTAGCTTTGAAAAACATCCACTAGATAGCAAAATTCGTGATGTTGATAGGCCCCTTCTCCGGTTGGGTTCTGATGTGGCGAAAACATCTAGAGAGATGGCCGACAGCAATACATGTGCATTGTATGAGTATGACGATTGCCTGGACTCTGCATGACACGATCAGCCTTTCTTGTGTTGGTATCGGCCTAAATATGTACGACGACGACGCAGATCTGATAGGAAAGTGTAAGCGAATACACGCATGCTTTATGTCATCCATTGCACACTGGCAGAGTATCATTTCAGCACTATTTTTTTTGCAGTTACATGACTGTAAGGTCTTACAACTGAACTGCTCGTGTTCAGTGTTTTTGTTTCTGACAACCAATCGTGTCGCTGTATATTGGACTGCTGATCCTTTCCCCGGGATCCTTTCTCAGCTTCTCAGTCACGGTACTTGTGTGGCGTACCGGCGGTACGTTCTCGCGTGGTGTGCTGCTGGAAATTAGTCATAAACTATTTAGTCCTAAACTATTTCAAGTGATCGAGCAGGGAATACATTCGTAATGTATCACTTTTGATATTCAATTAATCCAGATACACTCAATGAACAAACGGATGCAATTTTACTCCACTGCAATAATGGCTATCGAGATGACAACAAGCCATGCAATCGGTGAAATGCGCGGTCGCTTTGTGAATCTGTTTGTAACACTGTAACGTGTTGTGTTGGGGCGATATCATATCATATGAAGGACAGCGGAACCACACACTATTCAAATATTCCGAGAAATAAATGAGTTTTTCATTACTTCGTACTGTGTGCCATGACTGTACATGCATTTTCATTTGTCACTTAATTGTTGACGCAACAGGCCAATAGATGGAAAGTAAATCGTACGGTTCCTATCTTGTGTTTTTAAGCCCGTTTCACACTGTAACGTTCAGTCCATATTTTCTGAATACCGGGCCATGTCAGTTTCATTGACTGGTGTGTCTAAATTAGGGACACTGAAATGAGCGTAACACCCAAACCGGATGTCCGATCGTTATGAAACATGACCATTTTGTTCTTGGGAAAATTTTCTATCATGTACACCGGTACTTGAAAAAACGGTATCTAAGACCCCGGGAAATGAGGTTGCGCATTTTTTGGGATACCCTGTATATACATCATGAAAATTACATGAAGTGGGCTTTACAAAAGAACATAATAGGCCTATGGATTATTGGAGTTGTCCAAGACATCGGCCTTTGATGTGGAAACACGACCAACTTACTATGGAAAAGTGCATTCTTTCTGTAGGCTAATCAAATTGGAAAAGTGCATTCTTCCTGTAGGCTAATCAAATTCTAAATTCGTCGAGGAGTGCTCCGACTTGGGATATTAACCCGACACAATTGGGATTCGGAAGATAATTAACCTCCTAAGACGTGAAGGGTGCCTTGAAAACGAGTTTGCACCTACGATATTGCTAGCACGGCTAGGAAGTGTTGGCTCGTTCAAGAAGAGTGGAGAAGCACTTTTATTATCCAGGCAAGTTGTCTTAGTCGACCCATACAAAGTACATGTAGCTCATCATCGAGAACCGACTTCTGCAGTTGTTCAGGACCCATGTTCCCGAAGCCGTCGTTAGGTTAACCATGGAGGTAGTATTGAGAAGGAGCGAACACGGACCCCACATCAAACAGTACAATCATCGTTCCGCTGTTTGCTAAAGTGATTAGTGGGACGCCGCACGATGGTCGGAAAAAGCCGATCTAATCTTCGGTAATTTCCGTGTGCAGTCAGCACTTCCCTTGTACAATGGTCAGAGTCCAAACAATAGAAGGGAACAATGGCAGTGGACGTTGCCTACGCACGAAAACTGAAAAATTCATCGTTTTCATCGCGTCAAAAACAGCACCTCGCAGCATCTCGCACTGAAACGACCACCCGTATATGTTACCTGAACTAATCATCTTTTAAACTATCATAACGCAATCCTCTTCAAACTTTTCAGATGCGAAGAATCTCATTATCATTATCATTACCATGTTTACCTTAAAACGTAGATATCTTTATTGGAAATTGGTCTTTTTCGATGATTTTTTCACTAAAATACAGCGGAGAGTTTACCAAATTGAGTTGTCTTCGAAATAGCCGGTTATCTAATTCCCAACGTGGAGAAAAACGCAAGAATATGATTGGGTCGACGCGATATCAATTATAGATGGCGCTGCACTTTTAGAGTTGTGCGGAATTCATGATTCCCTTCAAGGAGCTCAGCGTGCGTACCGGACAATAGGCGGGAACAAAGGCAAACAATGGGGGCGTGGAATTGTGGTCACAGCGATTAGGGCCGTGCTCGCTCCTTCTCAATACTACCTCCATGGATAGACGCAAGAGTTTTGAATCACATCGGATTAACGATGTCGTTATGCTATGCATTTTTCCAGTTTTAACGACATCGTTGACCTACTAACGACAGCTTCGGGAACATGGGCCCAGGACTGATAAGGGAGTTTAAGAAATCAAACGTTAACGACCACGTTATTTTTTGTACCGCAAATGCAATATATAATCTGGTGAATTCGCAGTATGAAAAATAACGTTGTGACGTAAAGTTAACGTTTATCGTTTGATTTCTTAAACTCCCTAATATTACAGAAAATGAAACGTTTGATAGTGCAAAGCAATAGGGAGGTTTAGAAATCAAACGATAAAAGTGAACTTTAACGACAACGTTACTTTTATACCGAAAATGCAATATAAAATCTGTTTAATCTGCATGTCGTATGTAAAATAACGTTGTCGTAAAGTTTACGTTTATCGTTTGATTTCGAAACCTCCGTCTTATTTCTATGTATACGAGAGTTCATTTTCTGCAGAAAGGGTCATTTTTAGGTCCAATGCTGCAGGAATCAACGTCGACAGCAACTCATCTCGAGTGAGAAGACACTCACAACAAGTCAAAGATCTGAATGATTTTATCTTGAGTCAATAGAAAACCGTGACGGGTGACTTATTGCATGCAGAATCACGTTGGCTGTGATGGATATTGGACCATTTCACGCGCACAACATGTGAGGAAGGCGGACATATCCACAGTGGATAGCATCCAAGCCAGTGATACGTGTGTTCATGCAGAGCGTCCCCTGTCACTGCTGACGTTGTTTGGCCGATTCTCGGATAGGCCTACTATCACAACTGTTCAAACATGCGGTGAGGCATGATGTAGTTTACATTGGTAAAGTCCAGGCGTGGTGAAATCCACATACATGTACCTGTATCGCATCGCACCGCATCGCGTTCAAGTGTGCGCGCAGAGTTTACCATTAACGGCATGTAGATTCAAGTACATGTTCGCTGATCGCCAGCCCGAACGTATGTACTTTCCGCCTGTCGTAAATTTCACATCCGAGTCATACGTTCCAGTTGATTAGCCTCAGGTTCTAGTTGATTAGTTTTACACTCATTGTTGTCGCTCTATGAAAGTGGAAGGTGTGACCACCAATCGGTTGGAATTAAATCTTTGATGCCATTAGGCATGATACATACATGTAATTGCAGAAAGCAATATCATAAATTGATTTCTTAAATCGCTCCTCCACGTGAGATTTTCCCACCGCGTGTTGGCTCCCAATCGGCGTTTCAACATCATTGCCTTGACCAGTGACACAGGGCGGTATCCTTGAAGCTTCCTTTCTAAGGCTTACCTTTTGCTGTTGTCTGCAGGGCAGAATACAAAAGCTTAAAGTCGATCTTAAGAGGTAAGAATACGGGCTTCTGGAACACGGGCCATTAACTGCCGCTCATAGGTCCATATTCTAGAAGCCTTCTTAACTCTAAGGTCCCCACTTTAAGCTTTCTATTCTGCCCTGCAAACAATAGCTGAAGGTATAAACCTTAGGGCCGTATTCTGGAGGCTTCCTTAACTCTAAGGTTTACCTTTAGCTATTGTTTGCAGGGCAGAATTACAAAAGCTTGAAGTGGACCTTAAAGTTAAGGAGACTTCTAGAATATGGGCCTTAGAGTTAGTAAGGAAGCTTCTAGAATACGGGCCATAGCTTTGTTTGGCGGAGTTGCCCATATATATATATGTATTTATTCGTACACAAAGTACAGAAGAAGAAAAAAATTGTGCATAGAGTGCAGACAGTGCAGTGCATTGGCAAAAAAATACAAATGACAATTAATGCATCACACACTTACGCCTCACCCAAATCAACCCCGTGACATATCTCAATAGACACAAACATGAAAAAGAATCTGTTCAATTTCTTCGCTACTCAGTAAAATATCCCCATTTTCCCTCATACCCAATAACTCTCTG
>NMRB01000875.1:24439-36722 GCA_002633025.1 Notospermus geniculatus
ATATATGAAAACAATTTGAGTCCATTAGTAATGTAATGGCATTACATTGATTAACAGGCAGAATTCTGAGTACCGGGGTGGGGGTGGGGGTGGGGGGTATTCTGCTGATTCTGAATGAAATGGGCTACTGTTTCACATTCAAATAACATACAGGAAGTTCACAGTCTTTGGTGGAAATTTTCTAAGTCCAAAAACTAGGCCCACAAAGAGTGATCTAGTATGAATGTTATAAAAGTCAGATCACTTTCGTGGCAAGTTCTCGGCCAAATGCAGTATGGATTGATTTTGGGAAGGATCAATTGGAATAGACCCCTACTGATCAATTTCACAAATGCCGGACAGGGGTAATTCATAGGGCCGATTTAATAAACGATAGTTAACCATTGGTTATGCTTAGTCAATGGTTAACCAGTGGTTTAGGAATGGTGAATTTTATAAACAGTAGTCAGCCAGTGGCTTTCTTAACCGATGGTTTGTTAGACATCGGTCGATTTCATCAAACGGCGTTCAACAAAGCCATTGGCTAACCATTGCTCAACATTTGAGGTTGACAAAAGATTAGTTAACCCTGTTCGGAGACAGGGTTAGCCAATGGTTTGCTGGTGGAGCGCTGCCTGTTCATAGTTCTGCCGGAGCCTATTCAGCTTCATTTGCTGTCTGAAGGTTGACGAGTGGAAGAACTTGTGCAGATGACGTCATCACAGAAAAATCCGCCATCTTGACGTTCAAAATGACGTCAAATGACGTCGGCGACCCACGTGGTGCACTTTTCCTCAGCGCAAGTGGAGTGTGTGCATCTTCAACCATGACGCGATCTACACGTGGCGCACTTTGTCGTCGACGTCAGCATGGTGGACCGCCGGTCAAAAGTGACGTCATAATGAGCCACTGCACAAGCTCCATATCTGAACCGATTGCGTGACCTGCAGAGAGGGCACGGTTTTGATCGGCGTATCCGACAGATTCGGGATAGGATTAACCCTCTCGTAGAGATGAGGCGGACATTTTACTGAGATTCCGTTTTAGAAAGGACACTGTTATTGAGATTGTCACTGAAATTGACGATGACTTATTACGCAATGACACTCGTAAATCGCCACTAACACCAATGTAACGGTTTTACTGACTTTGCGATTTTTGCAACTTATTATTTTATTCGCGTCAAGCGCAAATGATCAATGGCCAGACTGAACTATAGGTTAGCCAATGGCTCCCTAACCATCGTCTTACAAACAAGTGTTTATAAAATCGAAAAATGGACATCGGTTAACCAGTGGTTTGTTAACCGACGGTTAAATGGAACCAATGGTTAACTTAGCAAACGTTTATTAAATCGGCCCATAGTTGATCTTGAGGACGTGGCATCAAAGAACCAAATGACCGAGTCCAGGAACCATGAATTACCCCTGGCCGGCCTTTGTGAAATTGATCAGTAGGGGCCTATTACAATTAGTCCCTCCCAAAATCAATAGCACTTGGCCGAGAACTTGCCACGAAGGTGATCTGACTTTTATACCATTCATACTTGGCCTCCCTTTGTGGGCCTAGTTTTTGGACTTAGAAAATTTCCAGGGAAGACCAATAAATGTATATCACAGTATAGACTAGAGGGCCCAGAAAGAGTACATCAATCTTTAAAAATTTTGTATTCATTCAATTCCATTTAGTTAATATAACTTACCGCCTTGGAATAGTATGGGACGTATCTGAATGGATTCATGGCAAGCAGAATATCACCAACGTAAGTCTGCAAGAAAACGTCTAATCTATAGACCGTCTGCTCGGTCGGCCTTCAGCCAGACTTCATTAAAGCCCCACAGTATTGAATTTTACGATATTTTCAAAACGTTAGGAGAGTGCACATTCAGGTCCCACAGCCTTGTAAAGGTCCCCAAAATGCTTGCCTGATACGCACTTCACAGAATCAAGGCCTAGTTTTCAGCACGCATTGGAAAAAACCGCAGGGAGAACTCTAATGTATTCTGACAGAGCGTAGTACATTTTACACTACGCTGACGTCGTGCGAGAATCGCGGCGATGATTTGCGTTTTTCACATTCAATACAGTGGGGCTTTAAAGTCTGACTTTTCTCAATGCTTCAAGCGCAGAGAAAATCTAACTTCAGCTATACTTAAGGCTAAAGTCAAGCCTACCGGTACGGCCCTAACACCCAAAAGGTCATCTCTACACCACATATCCTTACATATATCCTGCTGTCCGAATATCGTGATTGCAATTGTGATAAGAGAATCTCATTTGAAATCTCAGGTAGGTTGACAAGATCATCATTCTCTGCTGGCTCTGGCAAATGACCCTAAAATCACAGATTGACAAGAAAGATAATGCTTGCATCGCGGCGAACAGAGAAATTGGTACTCGCATACCACATTCCCACAATTACGTCACCATTAGGTGACTTGTTTGCCGTCGTACATGTAGGAAATTCGACAAGATCACACCATTGCTCCGAGAGCTCCATTGGCTCCCTGTGCAGGGTGTTCGAAAAACATGGACTATGGATCAATGGACTCTGGACTACTGGACTGTGGAAACCATGGACTGACCAGTCATGAATACCTCACTGACACGCGCCGCCCGCCTCTGTTTTCATGGTTGTGTACGAAGACGTCATCGCGAATAACACACCAGTCTTGTGCATGCATAATAGGCTACTGAATTTTCATTACTGGTTGATAAAAAAATGCCTTTAATTTGCTCGGGAAGAGACGGCGAAAAACTAGGCTAGGCTACTCTCCATGCACACCGACATTAGGCACAACATGATAATTCTAGGCTGCTGAAGCCTTGTGAATCAAAAACAGAGAAGACAAAGACATTGTTATATGAAAATTCGAAGTTTGTTAGCTACATGTAAACGAACATTCGATGTGACCCGACAACACACGGCCATGACAGCTTCTCAATCACTCAAGACTAAGCTCCTAATTTCCTGTCGGAGAAGAGGTTTCCATTTCAGGCGGCGTATGTCAGTGAGGTATTTATGACTGTTCAGTCCATGGTTTCCACAGTCCAGTAGTCCAGAGTCCATTGATCCATAGTCCATGTTTTTCGAACACCCCCCTGTGCACGCACGACTGAGTCACATACAAGGATGTGCCTCTTGTTCGCAGGGCTGTGAGCAATGAAGGTCCTAAGTACCTGTCGGATTTGCTGGCGGAGACAAGTGGGCACGCGGTCCGCCACGTTCCAGGCGCTTAAGGCCATGACGACAAGTCTAGGTATGGAGACCGCAGTTTCTCATGCTGCGGTCCGTCTGTGGAACAAAATTCCTGTCCCACTCAGAGCCCTGCCAGAAGCCGCCTTCAAAAGACACCTGAAGACATTTCTATTTGATGAGCAGCTTGGAGAGGCGGCGCCTTGAGCGTGGTGGACCACGGAATGGCGCCCTATACAAATATTTATATTGATTGATTGACTTTAATGCATGCTGCATGCTGACTGACTACCGCTGACATGGATTTTAATCCAAGTCAGTGATAGTCAGTCAGCATTGACTTGGATTTTAATCCACAAGTCAGTGGTAGTCAGTCATCATCTTGCAGTCAGTAGTCAGTCAGGTGTTGTTGATGGAAGTAATTGAGGATATACAGCGTTGAGGACATTTTTTGGTTACTGTATCTACGTTTATTATTATAGAAACACAACGTTTCAACCAGTGTACCGTGGCCGTAGTCCTGTGTACAAGTGACTACGGCCAGGGTACACTGGTTGAAACGTTGTGTTTAAAATAAATAGATAGAGTAACCAAAGAATTTCCTCAATGTTTAGTTCCACCTATCTTAAATGTCACTCAAAGAACTTATATAGTGTTACGCTGCGCTGCAAATGCCAAGGTTAAACGTCTCTTCAAGTATATTTGGTGCAAGCTTACGAAAATATGACACGTGTAAATGACATTACCACGTGGTAATGGGTGAATTTTCACAAGAAATGTGTACAAGTACACAAAAAATGGGTAAACTTCGCCCAAACCACGTGGTAATGTCATTTACACGTGTCACTAGCCATTTTTGAGAGCATATACATGTAGAGAGGCAATTTCTTATGCAAGGACACTGCCGGTGAAATAGTCATAAAAGAAACTGTCATATTCTAATTTTATATCATCATTCACATCACAAAGAACTTTTCTGCCAAATCTAGATGAGACAGAGATGACCAAACTTGACGCTAGGTGGCGATATCTGAGAATATCACCACTAGTGTCGGTGCTAGGTTTCAATCTTGAAAAGTAGTGCGCGCGCGGAGCGAACAGTAGAAATTCTTCTATTTGTAAAGCGGTTACCCATCACGTCGTTTTCTACGCTTACAATATAGATCGTTGAAGATAGTTGTATAAAGGTATAGAGTGATACAAACATCGGTGGAGTAGAAATAAAGTAATAATAAAGTTATTCTGTTTCATTTTCGACAAGATAAATACTGTTTTCTGCAAAAAATACCATTTTGAAAAAGAAATTCGCGTCACGTGATAGACCAGCCCACCGACGATGACGTCGAGATTTTCAGGATGGCGATATTAATTTATTTAATTTAATTTAATTTATTTAATTAACCTCCTATTCAGAAGAAACTCCTGTACATACAGTATTTGTAAATACTACGAATAAAACCTTGGGTTACTAAAACAAACTAATCAAAATCACAATTAATCATAAAACAATCATGATAAAACATGTAATAAAATAATCTTGATAAGACATATTACAAGGCAAATTAAAAGTGCAAGTGTCCAAGACGGCAAGACATAAGACTACACAAAGGGACTAAGAAGGTCTGTCAAAAATTGACGTTCCCACGATTTTCTATTGTTGATACGGTGACTAGAAAATAATGTTCTTATTGTGTCAACCACACCCCCGGCCGAGTCGACTCCCCTCCGTCGCACCACGCGGCGGCCCAGGGCTGTGGCAACCACACTAATATTGCACTTCCCAAGGCGATTTGTGAGGGTTCTCTCAATGTTCTGCATGCCCTTAGCTAAAGTGTCAATGGCTTAGATATAGTGTCAATGGCAGTGTTAAAATTTTCGTCCAAGTATCAAAAAATTTCAACGCTGCGTGGAGTATGAGAGATGGCTCCAAAGAATGTTTTCACATCTGGGGACTTTAAAATCAATCCTCACCTCCGATTTGGAGAGTGTGGTTGGTGCACCTGTGTGCCATGATATCTGATGGTATGAATCATCTTCATCATCGCTTCCATCACTCTCTGGTGTATCTTCGTTGAACATCTGATTTTCAAGCAGTTCATCTCGTTTTGACAATGAAACATGTGGAGGATGTCTGCAGTATAATTCATAAGCTGAATGAGCATCGAATATGACATTAGACAGGTTTAGCACCTTTCCGACTCCGACTTCAACTACGAGAATGAATTGCAGTCCGCTGTGGACATCCTTGATTAAAACGAGTTGGCAGACGTTTTCAATTCATCAAACACCACATTAAATTGAATGCAGAAAAATTTGGCCTTATAAATCGATGAATACGGATAAATTATGAATATTGAAGTCGTAATCCTAGTCGTTACGACTTGAAATACGACTATAATATTTGCGATTTAGGTGCACTTCCGATTACGAGTCGAAATTATTCTGCCACAAAGTTATGGCATTTTACGATTTGCAAACTTCCATCAAATCGTTTTTATCTAGGATGTCTACAGCGGACTGCAATTCATTCTCGTAGTTGTAGTCGGAGTCGGAGTCGGAAAGGTGCTAAACCTCGCTATTGCTCTATACCGGGAACGTTCTAAAATACGGGCCATTATGTGCCTTCTGCCACTGAAACCGATTTGACACTCACACAATCTTGGAGCTGAACTGGACAGATCCTCTTCCCTCTAAGCCACGATTAATAGTGATAGAAAAGCGTCTTCCAGTGACAGATAACTTTCTTGCCTCCTGTTCGAAAACTTTCTCAGCGGCCTGAAGATCTTTCATTAAATCACTTAGAGCTGCAATTTGGGATGCTTTTCGACCAAGACCATCCTCAGTAAGGGGGTTGGCACCATGTTTTAGAAGAAGCTTGGCGAGCTTGTCCTGAAATGAAATGAGGGCGGTTTAGAATATCATTTAATGTATTTAATGTATGATTCTATACGAATAGATTACCGGGATCATCAATAGCGTCAAATACAACACAATACAACTACATGTACCGGTATCACAAGTAGGCCTACCATTTTCTTTGGCAAACTGGAATGGCAACTTGACTAAAATACAAGTAGCCTACATGTATTTTCAAGGAAGACATGAACTCTAGAACACCTTTATTCAAGATGCCTGTTTTAGGGCATTATGCACCAAACGAAGATTATCTTGAACTCAGGGTGAGCCACAACTTTTCCATTGCCACATCATGCCCTGGCAAACCTGAACAATTGAAAAGTTGTGGCTCAACCCGAGTCAAGATAATCTTCGTTTGGTGCATACGGCCGTTAAGAGTTCATTGCAAACATTAATCCTGAACAATAACTCAACAGTAAGGTACATGTATTTTAGTTTTGTCAAATGCCCAAAATTCACCAGAGGCACTGGTAAAGCCGAGGGTGAATGTACATGTATCAGTGGTTTCCTACCCACCTGGCCAAACTTGGCTGCAACATGCAGGGGTGTCCAGCAGTAGTGGTCCATCTGGTCAACATTTGCGTTTTTACATAGCAACAGTGATGCCACATTTCCATAACCATTGGCACAAGCAATATGAAGCTATATGTAAAAAAAAATAGTACACATTTCTGACAACAATTTTATATGGACAAGAACAGACGAGAAACAACTGTGTCACATTTTTTTTAATATGACATCATTTACTTTCCCTCTTAAAGCACGACTATATGCGTTCGGTGACTCTTTCTCCCTCCACACCTCGATATGACTGGTCCCCTGTCCAGCCGTATATAGCCAGTGATAACACCGAGGCTGGACTGATACTATGTCATGGTAGCCGTAGCTTCACCACTTGACAAGTTCAACGTGGTGTTATAGCGTGAATAACCTTTCATCAGGTAAGGTACACATGCTTCAACTCATTCGTTTGTGTGTAAGAACACACAGAATACCTAATTGGTAACATACATCATTCAAATCGATAGATTTGAACAGTCTTGTCGAGCATGCATTGACAAGATCATGATCAACCTCACCACCATGAATTAGCTCTGTGTGTAGGCCTACATCGACCGTGTGAAAATGCTATGAACGAGGTCACCGTAAATGTGATGAACTACGACGGCGTCACGAAATTCAGTTTTGGATGCATAGCGTGGCGCTTTAAGATATCATTGATTCCTGAATTACATACATGGAATACTGTAGTGTAACATTTTGCATCGTGATATGTCAAAATGCATTTAATGAACAGAGAAATTTGCTAAATTTGTGAACTATAAGACATGTCTGCAATACAGCATTTAAAGCCCGACGACTGAATGCACAGGTGACTCTTTATCCTTCCCCACCTTGATAAGACTGGTCTCCTGTCCAACCTATATATAGCCAGTGATAACACCGAGGCTTGGACTGATACAATGTCGAAACAAAAATGGCCGCCACACCTTCATCACTTGAGAAGTGCAACGTGCTGTTATAGCGTGACTAACCCATCAGGTACATGTAACATGCTTCAACTCATTCTTCTATGTGTAGCAACACTCACAATGCCTAATTGGTACATGTAACTTATATCATTCAAATAGATAGATTTGAACAGTCTTGTCGAGCATGCATATACCACGTTGCCTAAAGGTCAAAGGTTACGTCAGCCGTCCCGAGGTACAAAATCTAACGCATTCTAGGGAGGTTGAGATCACTGACTTTCATGGATCCTTATACGTACCGGTGTAATAGAATCTAATGTCCCCCGATATGTGAGGTCCCCCCAACAATACATTTACGGATTAAGCGGCACCATTGAATTGGACTCGAGAGTGACCAAGACCCTTAATCCTGTGACAAACAAAATGCATGGGGACATCAGAAAGAGGGGGTCATCAGATTGTACCACACCGGTACAGAATTCTATCCGTATACGTATAAGGATCCGTGATAAGTCGCTGATCTCAAACTCCCTAATGTCGGGCTTAAACAACCCATCCACTGTTGGGGCTCAGCAGTCGCGTGACACCGACTTGCTATCACATATCACACTGCACCTCAGTGCTGGCGATTGATGTCTTATGCGAGGGTCCGTGGGTTCGCATCTGGTAGAAGGACGCGATGACTTTCACCTTAGAAACCCGATTCTATTTTCATATTCATTATTTGTACCGGTATCTCCTTTATGTGACCCCTCGCATAACATAAAACTTGTTTGGGTTCGGAGATTGTTTCAATTTGGGCGACTCGCAGGGTACTGATGGACACCTCGTTTCACATAGGCCATTGAACCATCTTTTTTGAAGATGGGGATTTGGCCTAGTGGTTAAGCCGTGCTGCCTCTCAGTGCTGGCGATTGATGCCTTATGCGAGGGTCCGTCGGTTCGAATCTGGTTGAAGGACGCGATGACTTTCACCTTAGAAACCCGTTTGTATTTTCATATACATATCACATGCAATGTGAAATTCTTCAATCGCCTGAAGTAAGTATCTGGTGTCAGCCTGAAGCCTACCAGTGTAACACCATCTTCATTGGCAGCATTAAGGTCGCCTTCTTTGTCCAGGACTGACTGAACATCCCTCATCATCTGTTCTGACGTCTGTAGCCACTTCTCACAGAGTTTACGAGGACCCAGGCCTGAAATCAAATACAAAAGCAACTAAAGATACTATCCTGCATTCACAGATAGACCGAGTGTAGTCAGAAGGCGGAGCAATAGTGGAGTTTCGCAAATCTGACGAAACACGAAGTAGGCTAGGCCCTGGGTCATTCCATGCCAAACCAACACAACTTTTGTCCGGACCCTTTTCGATTTACCTTTCCGATGATATGTAATTTATTGATATTTTGCCTGATGACCCGTATTTAAGTACTGTATGACAGCAATTATTGCTGTCTGACAGCAATAATTGACTATCTGACAGCAAACTTTCGACAGAAAACCGTCGCGTGGAGCGGCGCCTTAACCGAGTCTCGTCAGGTGTAGATCTACCTCAAATTATGCCAAAAAGCCTCAGGCCTCCTTTTTGGTACACCCGACAAGTCTTGATGACACAACCATACCAACGACCTCCAGCTGGGTCTCCATTCCTAATAGTAGACCGGCCAAGACCACTGAGAAAAAAATTCGTGGGCATTTTTTGTTAAAATTGGGTAACCATGCAATAATGTATCTTCATATTGTAAAGTTTCAGAAAAGTCCGGTTACCACTATTGGATTTGACTTTATAGGTCAATTATCAGGGGTCAAAGGTCAAACACTGACTTTATCATTGGACCAAGAAGTGAGCTTTGTACAGGAAAATGGGACCCGATGTACAGCTAACTTTTGAATGGTTGGATTTACACCCCATAAATGTATTACCAACAGATAGAAACATGGTGCCTCTTAATCATATAAGCATGTTTTTGATACTTTTTAACTGGTTACGTAATTGGAAACGGCGTTTTTATGTATTTTGACCCATTTTCTGTTAATTTACATAAAAAACGTCATTTCTTATTACATAACTACTGAAAACAATTAAGAACATGCTTGTCTGCTTCTGAGGCACCATGTTTCTATCTGTTGGTAATACATTTATGGGGTGTAAATCCCACCGTTCAAAAGTTAGCTGTACATCGGGTCCCATTCTCCTGTACAAAGCCCAGTTCTCATGGTTCTTGGCTCCAATGATAAAGTCAGTGTCCTACGCTTCAAATGGGATTTTCTCAAAACGCTCAAGGGTGCCAGAGTGGCACCGAGCGGATTCTGAATCGCTGTCATTTGGAGATATAAAAAATGCAAAAAAATGCTGTTATCCAGAATGTAACACTTTTTCGTTCTGCGTCCAGACTCAGCGAACTGCAGCTGTCGGAAGCTATTCTTGAAAGGGAGAAAAACGCATTTTTTGTTCTTCGACGCTTCAGTATTTCCAGTAAATCCAACACATTGTTGGCCGTTATATTCATTTATTACATCATACAACGACTCAATTTCTTATTTTTTCGATGGGAAATACCAACATGAACATTTTCACCGAAAATTATTTTTTGGACTATTTTGACCATATTTGGTCATATATGACCTTTGACCTCCGCCTATTGACCTTTAAGGGTAAATGTTGCGATGGTAACCGGGTGTTTCTGAAACTTCATGACTCCAAGATATGTTCTGGCACAGTTACCAAATTTTAACAAAAAATGCCTACGAAATCTTTTTCTAGGCCACTTTTTCGATGTTGGCCGGTCTACTATAAAGCCGCCCATACACGTTCAATATTATTGCACAATATGAGGACCAAAATGGGCAATATTATTGCCAATATCTTTACTTCCACCCATCATGCCAGAAGCACATGCCCCTAATTTGGGCCCCATATTGTGCAATAATATTGATCGTGTATGGCCCGCTTAAGCATCTGACAGTCGAAAAACTGCACCAGCAGCATTCTCTCGGAGATTAGTCAGCCAAATCAAGTCAAAGCCATTGCTAGTGCAACAAAAAGGAATGCTTCAACGCTATTGAGTGTTTATGTCATTTTTTAACCTTTTTTAGCCAAATACAGCTGACCAACCTACCAATCTTGGACAGATGATCCCGGATAATGGCATTAGATTCTGAACCCTCTGGAGCTAAGTCAATAGGAAAATGCCCATCATGGTTAAGCAGAGTTGGGTCAGCATCATTCTGAAATAATTATGCATACTAGAGGGTATGTGCTCCACTAAAGCTACGTTTACATACTATTAAACAGTTCACTTTTATGGTCAGACTATTTTTTGGAATGGTCCAGAAAGTGAGGAATGAAGTTTAATGCCAATAAATGTGTCTATACATGTATGTCTACAACGAGAAAAATATTTCCACTCTCATATTGTAGTTATAACTTATCGTTCTATCCTCAAGAGGTTCGATCATTACAGAGATCTTTTCCAGTTTGATTTGGAATGGAATAACCATACTGATACCATACATGTAGTTGCCAATGCGAACAAAACCAAAACCAATTCCGATTTGGTTCAATAGCATTCCGATTTGGTCCGATCATGGAGGTAATAGGGAGGTTTCGCATGTCTGACGAAAAACGAAGTACGAAATACGAAATTGGACTTCATTTTCAGAAGGTAATGTATCTCATGAGATGGTTGGTACCACAAATATCGCCTGTTGCAAGAGTGTCTTTTAGCGTCTGACGTTAGACTGATAGAGTAACGGTGTATACTAAACTTAGAAATTTATCTTTCGTTTCCACTTCGTAGATACGAAGTGGAAATTTAAAAATTCAAGATGCACCATAACCCTTTCGGTCTTAATACGTGACATGCCAAAAACGCGCTGGCAGCAGGGACATTTGTGGTAACAACCATCTCCAGAAATATATTAGGTCCTGGAAATGAACTTGAATTTCGTATATAAAAATTTTAGCCCACGTAAAACTCATCAGACTTACAACATGTTTTGTGCCTTACCTGGAGAAGTAAAAGAACAATTTCTGAATGGTCAAGTGATGCAGCCACATGCAGTGGGGTCCACAGATCGTCATCAGTAGTGTTCACATCAGCTTTATATGTCAGGAGTAAGTCAGCTATGGAAACATTGTCATCCGCACAACACTGGAAATGAAACACAAACTGAATTGCGATGGAAGAATCAAAAGAGAGAAAATAAAAGGAGTCGTCCTCCAGAAATTTCGCAAATTTTCGTCTTCTTCAGGCTGGCACTTTCAAGTCGAGTAAATCTGAAATAAAGAAACCCTGTGCAAACAGGAGGTGTGGAAAGTAATAGTTGAACAAGCCTGGCGGCGTAAATGGTTCACGTGGAAAGAGTTTGAAATAAAGAATGTTCGCACAAACACACAAAACTGCCTTCGATACAAGAGCACGAAGTAAGTGCTCAACCTGATAGGCCTACTGCTACTCTATAAAACAGTCCAATGGACAGAAGTTGTCTTAGCCTGCGCAAAGTGCATTCAATTCAGGCCAACACACCGACGAAAAAAGTAAATCAACCCTCCCTCTCCATCATGATGAAACAAAACAAGCCCAACCCAGTACTCGCACAAAAAGGGTGAGTGATAATCCACGGCTCGTCGTAATGAAAACGCTCATAATGCACCATGGCTAAAGATAGAGACTGACCTCAAACCACTTCTAAATATAAATCCACGTGCTTCTCAACC
>NMRB01000875.1:40051-62206 GCA_002633025.1 Notospermus geniculatus
TGCTTTCCGACTTTCGCCTCCAGCCTCGAAACAGTCGGAATACCTCGCGCCGAAATTGAGTCCCACTTACACAGTAGAGGAGGAAGTTGACGGTGTTGTTTAGGTAAGCAAGAAGATTTGTTACGGCAGAGCTCAACGCAAATAGTTTCCAAGATGTGGATTTGGAGAGCGGAAAATATATGAAAAGGACAGAACTTGGTGATGTTAGTAAAATAAAGACAACACTGACAGTGGTCAACATGGACGTCATACTGGTCATCTGAGATGACCGACCGTCTGACCGCCCTCCAGGATTCTGGAGTTTTTTACGTTTCACCTGTCCCCTCACGACCTTGTATAGGATGCAGCAATTACAGAAAGAAATAACAGAGAATGGCAAAAGCGAATAGACCAACAGGTCAATCCAAACCCAGACCTTCTCAAAGAAGTACACATATTCGGCCTTGTATATGCACTCATTAACATGTTGATGAAATCCAATAGGCGATCCACGTTCTAGGTGAAGGATAAAAATCATTGGCGAATTTAAGGCGAACAGGAATACAAAAAGAATTGCCAGACCAATGAAAGTCCATCTCTTTGTACATATAGCTCTAGCCTTTAGAGGAAAAGATACAGATATCAACCTTTCTATTGTTAAATACGTGACATTCAAACTGGCGAATTGTAGAAAGAAATACGTGAAAAAGTGGTGGACTTTGCAGGAAATATGCGACAGAAGTCTAAGGTTGACCGCAAACAAATACAAGACCCATCCTTGAAGGAGTCCTGTCCAAAGTACAGCGGTATCGACTAAAGCAAGTGAAATAAGTAAAATCCTCGTGGATGCTTTCCCAAACTTTCGGATCACCAAGACGAGGATTGTTAAAATATTAAACAATGTCCCAAATATTAATAGAAACGGAGGTACCCATTTCCACAGGAGCACCCGAAGTCGCCACTCCCAGGAGAGGGTGATATCTTCGTCCAGAGTTATGGTAGAAACTCGAGTCACCATTCGACTTGGCTCAACTCCTGTCTTCGTTAGCTGCACAGTCCCATTATTGCTATTGCTTGGCGTCAATTCGTAAATACCCATTTTCGTGACTATTGGATTTAATGATACATCTTAAGGCAATTCCTAGAGACCCTCGTCCTTTTTGTCAACCCCACCACTTGGAAACCGAATTCGTCATCTAACAGAAGGTTCAGAGGCCAAACTCGGAGGAACTTCGGCGAAAAAGGTAACATCGTCGCAGGCCTATTCCTCGGGCAAGTGAATTCGTTGCACTATTAGGAGCCAAGCTCACACAAGACGGCGTCGACAGGAAGCCACCAAAGTCATTGCAGCTGTATGACCGAGGAGGATTCAAGGTGTAAACTTCACCAACCAGCTGCTTCACGAATTCTGATTCCCAAAGCTGATCTAAAATTGAACCGAACCGTAGACCATGGTTGACCAGACGTGCAGACACGAGGAGGAACGACGATAACAATTCCATCGCTCGTTTCCGTCCTTGTTTACGACATGTCGTAAAATGAAAGAAACCCGATGACGATATGAAGGGAGTTGTCTAAACGTTTGAATAATTCTTGATACTGCAAATAATTTGCCTCATCTCTCCGGAATTGGGTTGGAATATATCCCCTGGCAAAGTTGCACTCATCTCTACATATGTAATTTTTCGCATTACTGCCGTAGGCCTTGTTGAGACTTGCTTCACAATTGCTTCATATATTTTTAAAAGTTTTCAAATGGCGGTTTATCCATTTATATTTGAGGAAGTCCCAATTGATATTCGCGTCTTGTTCCGTCATTTTTAGAGCTGAAAGTTATCTCATGATGCCCACTTTCATCTTTTCCATTGTAAATAGCTCTGATATTTGGATAGCAAATAAAACATTAATTTGTGGTTCAGACTGGTAAAAATGTCCTATATTCTGCTTCGACACCAAGACAAGAATAGATATAATACGGAGGGTCGTCTCCGAATTTCACAAATTTCCGACCCCAATCGGGGTCTTCCTCAGGCACTTTCTGGTCAAGCTACCAGAAGTGAAGTGAGACTAGAAGACTAGAATAGACTAGTGTTAGGGCCTATAGATAGCTTTTTACCATATTTTGTTTCTGTAAATGATAAATCTTTTATGTTATACTGTATATTTTGTAGGAAGTCAGCCAACTTAAAGGAGCTGGACGTCCAAGTTGTAAACACTCACCCCGGGACACTCACTCAATGGTTCTCTATTCACGCGACGCCTGCGGTGCTGCCACCTATTGTCGGTGATATGTACTGACGTGAATATCGTGAGTGAGTTGCATTGGACCGGGAACCAGTCTAACGATCACGGGGCGCTACTGGTGCTGCCACCTGCACGAAGGAATAAAACTAGTTTGCCGACCATGTTTGTAAACAAACCAGCTTGTTTACAACTTCGGCGTCTAACTCCTTTAATGTACAACTGTAAGGCTGCGGTTTTGGTTTAAAGGTCCAATCTTTTATGTACAGTGCTTAGAATTTTATTAATGTAGCACTTAAATTAAATAAATTATTAATTATTATTATTATTATTATTATTATTATTATTATTATATTAAAGGTCTCGTTGAGATCTGTTAAGAAGTTTGTAAGTTGAAGGTTGTTGGTTTGTCCGTCCATTTACATGTATATAAGAGCAGGCTTTCTGCCGGCCCTATAATTCCTGTAAATCCCTATATTTTTTTGTTCTCCCTATAAATTCCAATTTTTTTGCAAAATTTGCCCTATAAGCCCTATTTTTTGGTTTCCCTTGGCCCTGTTATTTCCTATGTTGTCTTTACCGCTATTTCCACGCGAGCTCTCGAGTCCACGAATGCTGTGATTACTGTCGTTGGCATAGGCCTACAAGCTTTACCGTATGCCAGCTACAGGGACCAGCATATTGTGAGTATAGGTTTTGGACCTAAAGTCGGACCTACAGTCATGAGTTCTGTAGACTATTAGGCCGTATAGCCCAGGCGCTGATCCAGAGGTGGAGGGGTCGTAACCCCCCCCCCCCCCCCTCTCAACCACCATTTTTTTTTCAATAATTTGCAACAATAAGCAAAAAATTCAGCAGAAAGAAAGGTTAATGTGTTTTGATACCGAGTTGCCAGGACATCGCGTCTATGGCCATCTAGATTTCAAAATCTTCTAGGAGGCGGCCCCCAGCCCCCCCCCCCGTTCCGCCCGCCTGCAACGACCACCTCGGCGACCTTGACCGCCTCTGCCAAAAATCCACGATCAACACCTGTAGCCTAGGCCTGGGGCCTGCTTCATAAAGTAACTTTTAAGTTAATGGTACCTTTAACCAAATTGAAAACGCATTGAAGTTAAAGGGATACTCCACTCATTGTAAGCTTTTGAATTTTTATCAATCCATAGAGACAATGCCATGAATTGTGATGTCACTAGTGTCAATAGGCTGATGACATTTGTAGTGAATGAGCTAATACTGTGACTGCCTAGGCCTATTGGTTGTTCCTTCATAAATATGCATTGAGCACACATGACATCATGTGTGCTGTGATATGGTCCCCTTGGGATTCAATTAAAATACTTAAAATGATGAGTTTGCTGATTTTTAAAAAATCTGACGTGTTGCAGATATCAATGAATTTGAATGTATTAATGATATTTCAAAAATTCAAAAGTTTACACAATGAGTGGAGTATCCCTTTAAAAGTACCATTACCGTAAAGTCACGTCATGAAAGAGGCCCCTGTTTGTTACAAGATTTACTGTGCCAATCATGTCAAATATAGGGACGAAAGACCTGTATATATTTGTCCCACAAAACGTCCCTATAAATCCCTATTTTTTTGATGGAAAGCCCTATATTTGGCCTTATGATAATAAGCAAGAAGTCAATCTCCAGAATTCACGAATTTTCGACCCCAACCGGGGTCTTTTTCAAGTGGAACTTTACAATCTGAAACTCTAGAAAAGAGTTTTCTTGCGCAGAGTCTTTTCTAGAGTTTCAGTTCCACTTGAAAAAGACCCCGGTTGGGGTCGAAAATTCGTGAATTCTGGAGATTGACTTCTTGCTTATTATCATTTTGTGTGTCAATTTTGTGCTATTCTGTATCTTGGATATTTCCCCTTATGATATCCTTGCATCGCAGCAGAAAGCCTGTATATGTTAAATTATAGTGTGATTAGCAGACATTTTGGTCACAGACGAGTGAATTGACGACTTGTGTTGATCAATGTTCAAGTCGGGGGATCCGTAAATCCTGTACGCTGAGAGTGCGCTTGGCTGAGTTCGTGGGCGACGGCTTTGGACGATGACCACACTATGTTAATAGCCGTGGTTACACTACATAAAATACCCGTGTTTTTCCAGACCCGTGTCAAACCCGTGTGTGCGAAAAGCCCGGCGAGAGGTCACACCACTACATTGTGGTTAAGTCGCCCGGCGACAGTTGCGCTGCATGCACTGACTCTTCAGTCATTTCTCTATAATGGCCCACATTGTTGGAGGCGCGAAAACGACGTCACTTAAGGGGGCGGTAGTGGAAACATACAGCGCCGTTTTAGTGCGGCGGTCGAAGGTTGAACCGTCTTATTTATGAATAACCATGTATTGTTAATAAAATTAGGCGTCAAGGACAAGCTGATCATGGTTCGTTGCCAAAACCTACACTCTTTCAAAAATATTGTCCAGCACAATGCTTTTGTACACCCGGTGCGTCCGTGCGCATAGGCCTATTTTAATGACAATGAGGAGGTTACTTTAATAGCCCGCGTATTTCGAAAAGCGTAGGCGTGTTTAGGCCAAAATATGAAAATTTTGGGAAGACTTTTCTCGTCCATCAGGCATCGCACTTCAGTGGTTTCTTTTCATTTGGCAGCAGTATATTTGTGCGCAGGGCGCGACGTTGAGATTTTTTCACTATTCAACAGGATTCGGGAGATATTCTAAAAGTTCATTTTTGAGCGATTTTTGGCACAAATTACATAATTATCATTACAAAGAATTAGAATTTGCAAATTATCTCAACGTCGGCACCTGCACATATGTATTCCCCAACATTTTGTGGTAAAACGCCAGGTCCCAGTCGCCTTGTTGCCGAGAAATCTATGACGAAAAAGTCAAATGGGGGTCTGATTGTTTGCTTAATTAGCTGATTAATGAAAGATGAAAGCACATCGTTTACAATTCAGATGTGTAGAACAACAGTTAGCAATTTCATAGAAATACATGAAATCGATGCTACCTTTTTGCTTGAAGAAAATATGAACTGTTTTCAGTCGCCATTTGCAGTGCGCTTCCTTATGGCTACCGCCCCCTTAATGGCTGCGCCATCTGTAGCCGTGCTAAAGAACTAATGAGACACGGGGATTTCGAAAAGCACGACGAGATTGCCGTGTTCCAGAAACCCGTGTTTTTCAGACACGGGTTTCTTGAAGCCCGGCAGTTCGTAGGTGTGACCGCAAAAAACCCGGGGATTTTATGTAGTGTAACCACGGCTATTGTCAAACTGGCGTGATGAGCAGAGGGAAGCACACGAGATGCCGAATCAAACGTTTCGCTAATAAACGCCTGAATTGACGACTTGTGTGGTTCAATGTTCAAGTCGAAGAGTACATCCTGTTCGCTGAGAGTGCGCTTGGTTGAGTTCGCAGCGACGGCTCTGGACGATGACCACACTATGTTAATGTCAAACTGGCGTGATGAGCAGAGGGAAGCACACGAGATGCCAGACCAAACGTTTCGCTAATAAACGCTTGAATTGACGACTTGTGTGGTTCAATGTTCAAGTCCAACCAAACCAGTGCCAATGTTTCAATATCTTCTGGACAGAACACCTTCTGAGTACGATCAGGAAATTCGGTGTGTGCTTTGACCACTGCCAAGGCCTACTCTTGATGATGCACCAGTTTTAAGCTAGGCGCACACTGACGGCAAATCTCAATGCGGCAGGGATGTTTTAAATATCGACTGACCCAGGCTGCGGCTGGTATTCATAAGCGTTAGCAATTGCTTTTACTTAATATTTGCACAGCGAGGTCCAATGTAAATGTACTACAAATCGTGAAGTAAAAGCATTTGCTAGCTTTTATGAATATCACCCCATGTTGCAGGACTCGTCATTCAGCCAGGTCAGTCGACTTTAAAAACACCCCAACCGCATCGGGATTTATATACTAGTACCTGATCCTACCAACCTGCGCGATGCAGTCGTGGCTTGTTTGGTAGGACCAGTATTGGCCGCCATTTTTGGAGGAATTCTGCCAGTGACGTCAGCAGGAAATTTTAGGTAAATTATGTAAATTTATTCAATTCTCAACACAGCTGACGTACCGGAATGCAGATAGAAGGTGGCGTAGATTTGACCCAGGAAATCCACCAATCACGAAGGTGTTAAAAATAGAAATACATCAATATAATAATTCCTATACTTATCACCTGCGCCAGCACCGGCCAATCAGATTCACGAACGCGATAGGCGCTACTGGTCCTAGCATATAGAAACTTCGATGTAAAATTGTTGGGATCGGGTACCAGTCCACGGGATTTACCGTCCATGTGCGCCTCTTGCCTTACAGCTTTTGGTTTACTTCTCAATGGAAATCACAGGTTAAACGGACTTCTGATTTTACCTCAGTCATGGAGTGTCGGCGTAAAGGTTTGTCTCGGATTGTAAACTGAACTGAGCCTTCCCGACTTTCGCCTCCAGCCTCGAAACAGTCGGAATAGCTCGCGCCGAAATTGAGTCCCGCTTACGCAGTAGAGGAGGAAGTTGACGGTGTTGTTGAGGTAACCAAGAAGATTTGTTACAGAAGAGCTCAATACAAATTGCTTCCAAGACTGAGGTGTGAATTTGGTGTGAGAAAAATAAATGTAAAGGACAGAACTTGGTGATGTTAGTAAAATGAAGACAACACTAACAGTGGTCAACATGTACGTCATACTGGTCATCTGAGATGACCGACCGTCTGATCGCCCTCCAGGATTCTGGAGTTTCGTACGTTTTACGTGTCCCCTCACGACCTTGTACAGGATGCAGCAATTACAGAAAGAAATAACAGAGAACGGCAAAAGTGAATAGAGCAGCAGGTCAATCCAAAGCCAGACCTTATCCCAGAAGTAATCATATTCTGTCTTCGTTGAGCACTTTCTCACATGATGAAATGTAGGTGATTCACTTACTAGGTGAAAGATAAAAATCACTGGCGAATTTAAGGCGAAGAGAAATACAAAAAGAATTGCCAGACCAATGAAAGTCCATCTCTTTGTACATATAACTCTCGCCTTTAGAGGAAAAGATACAGATATCAACCTTTCTATTGTTAAATACGCGACATTCAAACTGGCGAATTGCAGAAAGAAATACGTTAAAAAGCTGTGAACTTTGCAGGAAATACTCGACAGAAGTCTAAGGTCGATGTCAAACAAATACAAGACCCATCCGTGAAGGAGTCCCGTCCAAAGTACGGCGGTATCGACTAAAGCAAGTGTAATGAGTAAAATCCTCGTGGATGCTTTCCCAAACTTTCGTATCACCAAGACGAGGATTGTTAAAACATTAAACAATGTCCCAAATGTTAATAGAAACGGAGGAACCCATTTCCACATTTCCACATGTAGACCGAGATATTCGACCGGAGGCGCGGTAGCAACTCGAGTCATCTCGGCGTTGGCTCTCCTCCTGTTCTGGTTAGCTGCACACTCCCATTATTTGTATTGCTTGTCGTCAATTCGTAAAGGCTCATTAGTGAGGTTTCGCAAATCTGACGAAACGCGAAGTACGAAATACGGAATCGGACTTTATTTCCATGACGTAATATATTTGAGGAGATGGTTGGTACCACAAATATTGCCTGCTGCAAGAGCGTATTTCAGCGTATGACGTTAGACCGAAAGCGTTACGGTGTGTATTAAACAATAGGGAGGTTTCGAAATCAAACGATAAACGTAAACTTTACGACAACGTTATTTTTCGTACTACACATTAACCAGATTTTATATTGCATTTTCGGTACAAAAACAACGTTGTCGTTAACGTTTACGTTTATCGTTTGATTTCGAAACCTCCCTATTGAAATTTATCTTTCGTTTCCACTTCGTAGATACGAAGTGGGAATTAAAAAATTCAAGATGCACCATAACACTCTCGGTCTTACATGATATGCTAAAAGATGTACCGGCAGCAGGGACATTTGTGGTACCGACCATCTCCAGAAATACATTACGTCATGGAAATGAAGTTGAATTTTGTATTTCCTACTTCGTGTTTTGTTAGATTTGCGAAACCTCACAAGCGAGGTTTCAAAAATCTGACGATAAGCGAAGTACGAAATACAAAATTCAACTTCATTTCCGGGACCTAATGTATTTCAGGAGATGGTTGGTACCGCACAATGCCCCAGCTGCCAATGCGTCGTTTAGCATATCCAATCTCGTACCCAGAGATTAGTTACGCTCGGCCGAGGTTGATGGTCGCTACACTAATCTCTGGAGACGGCTGAGCCCTAGCGGCGGCTTCGGGAACCAAAATGCAAGGCAAATGCGTTACGCACGGCGCATCCCGCTTCACTCCAAGTTTATACAGTGCGCCAAGTACTGCTGTGGATTTTCCTCAATAAATACAACAGATCCCTCGAAAAAACCTTTCTAAGGACATTTTTGTGTGTACATTTTATACTCAAGTCATCTGAAGTCATTTCGGTCTAAAATTGCACGATACCAAAAATCACACCTAAGGCGTGAAATGGATAGCCGTCTCCAGAGATTAGTGGAGCGACCTACAACCTCGGCCCGAGCGTAACGAATCTCTGGGTACGAGATTGTAGCATATCATGTAAGACAGGGAAAGTTATGGTGCATCTTGAATTTTTAAATTTCCACTTAGTATCTGCGAAGTGGAAACGAAAGATAAATTTCAAAGTTCAATATACAGCCTAACTCTCGGTCTAATGTCAAACACTGAAAGATGCTCTTGCACCAGGCAATATTTCTGGTACCAACCATCTGCTGCGAAATACATTACGTCATGGAAATGAAGTCCAATTTCGTATTTTGTACTTCATGTTTTGTCAAATCTGCCAAACCTCACTATTTTTGTGGCTATCTATTAAATACTCGTAGCGATTTCGCGTAATTTGCAAGAACTCCTCAGTAATATGCCCTGCGCAATAGTCGCTAACGTATTTTTAATGTAACATGGGGTGAACAGCCGAAAACCCACGAGGGTTACACAGCTGACAACGATGATGATGAAACCTCAGTGCAGACCGAAGGGGGTTCGTCGATGCTGCGATCACGATGACGCCTGTCTCGAAGTGGGATATTCGTCGGATATTGGAGTTTTCCCCCTTTATTCACCCCAATGTGACGACCGATTCTTTCACAGTCGAAACATGCATGTCACAGCCGTTGCCTTGGAGCGTCACGGTAACGCAAAGGTCCATGCGTGACGAATACCTACGACGTCACGAATAACCACTACGTCATGACAAAGCGTGTACGAGCTGCTCGAAGTGCAGCACTGGTCTTGCTAGTTGGATATAATGATATCAAAATTCCCAGAGATCCTCGTCCTTCTTGTCAACCTTACTTGGAAACTGAATTCGTCCTCAACCGATTGGTTAAGAGGCCAAACTCTGAAGACTAGAAGCAACAGTTTGGATAGTGCTGAGGAATTTCGGCGGAAAATGTAACATCGTCAAAGGCCTATTCCTCATGCAAGTAGGCCTAAATTCCTTGCACTATTAGGAGCCAAGCTAACACAAGATGCCGTCGACAGGAAGCCACTATTGTCATTGCAGCTGTATCGGGTGGCCCAGAAAAAACGATAACACTTTTCATTTGAAGATTATTCAAAAAATATCAAAGCTATGATTGTCATATTTTTCACCAACAATCATATATATATTATGCATCTTTCCTCAAAATTTCAGCTCCAGAGGTTTATTGACATTGAAATGGCAACATTTTTGAAATTGTTGGTCAAAAAATGCAATGCCAGTCACTTCACATCTGACACCTGGCATGCGGTGACATGTCTAGACTTAAAATGACCTGCCAATCAGTGTCAAATGCCAAAGTCCTTAGTCTTGGGCTTCTGTTGGCTCAGTTTAGATGTTTTCTCAAGAAAGGCACCATGTTTTTTTTAGTGAGGGAGATATAGCTCTGATTCAGGCATGTTGGACTGAGAAAGGATGGGGAGCTAGGGAAATTGTCAGGGAGTTCCCTGGCAAGGGATGGAAAGTGACTCAGTACGTCGACTCTTTAATAAGATAAAACAAGCAGGGACTAACGAAAGAAAGGCTGGAAGTGGTAGACCACGAACTTCAGTCGCGTGCAGTTTCTGATGAAAATTGAGGTCACGCTGACCATCTGTTCAGTTAAAAAAGGTCAGTGGAATTACAAATAACTTTCGGCACTGCATTTTTGGCAACTAATTCTAAAAGTGCTGCTGTTCCTGTGTCTTTCAACGTTTGAAGCTGCAATTTTCAGGAAAGGTGTCTAATATCTGTGGAATTACGGCTAACAAATATAAGAATCGTCGCTTAAATACTTTATGAATAACCCTAAAATGAAAAGTGTTATCGTTTTTTCTGGGCCACCCGATATATTACAGCGGATCCAAGTTGTTGAAATCACGAATAAGCTGCTAGGACAACAGGAATTCTGATTCTGAAAGCTGACTGAAATTAAACCGAACCGTAGACCAGAGACACGTGAGTAGGAACGACGACAACAATCCCATCGCTCGTTTCCGTCCTTGCTTACGACATGCCGCGAAATGAAAGAACCCGATGGCGATATGAGGAGAGTTGTCTAAACGTTTGAATGTTTGTCGATATTGCAAATAATTCGCCTCATCGCTCCGGAATTGGGTTCGAATATATCCCCTGGCAAAGTTGCACTCATCTGTACATAATTTTTCTCATTATTGCCGTGGGGTTGTTGAGACTTGCTTCACAAGTGATAACATGTTGAATGGTTAAACAACGATAGAATCCACAAACAACAAAGTTTTTTCGTGGCACTTGCGTGCCAGTTCAGTCAGCAGCAATTCATGTTTTAAAGGGCTGGGATCCTGAGATACCAGTGGCGGATCCAGGATTTTGTCGAGGGGTTCTAAAGGTAGAGGCCCCTGGAATCCCGATTTGGTGGGGGGGGGGGNGGGAGTTTGAGATCAGCAACTTATCACGGATCCTATACGTATACGGATAGATTTCTGTACAACGAGGACAAATTTTGTGTACATTTCGATCCGTATACGTATAAAGATCCGTGATAGGCCTAAGTTGCTGATCTCAACCTCCCTATTAAGTAGCCGGTTCTCAAGCTCTCTATTATTGAGGCGTGACCGTCGGGAAGCGTTCAACCAATCAGGAAGGCAGTAATACGGACCGAAACACCTACCTGGATGATGACCACACGATTATATGTCAAATTAGTGTGATTAGCAAACATTTTGGTAACAGACGACAGAATTGACGACTTGTGTTGATCAATGTTCAAATCGAAGAGAGGGGGATCTGTAAATATTGTACGTTGAGAGTGCGCTCATATGCAACTTTTCATATGCAACTTCATGCAACTTGTTGCATACCTGATGAGACCAAAAAGTTTCATAAAAGTTGCATGTGTAAATGGGCATGCAACTTGTTGCAACTCGATCACACTGTGGACGTTGCATCGATTTTTCTATGTGTAAACCGTCCCAGGTAGTTTGCAACAAGTTGCAAGTTGCTGCGCAACCTAGTGTAAACCGCCCTTTAGTAGGCGACGACTCAATCTCGTACCCTGAGTTCAACATTGCCACGTAAAAACTCTGGGAATACCTAGACAGGTGTAAAGGGAAAGAATGTCCCCAGGAAAAACTGTCCCAGGAACAAAAGATCCTATTGTTACATTCTAATCTCTGGGGATTGAGGTTTTCAATAGTCATGCCGCTTATTCCGTCATTCAACAATAGAAGTGGACACTTTTTACAGGGGAACACTCTGTACCGTTACACCTGTACTTTGTACTTTTACGCAGTGCAAATGCATTGTTGAAGGCGGATGGATTTCTGATCGTTGCCCATGCAACTGCGTATGGATTCGAAACAGTTCGTACTTTGTTCCTTTATAAAACATTCAATACCCGACGGAATGTTAAAATATTTGTGTCTTTACAAATACTGGAACAAATTTTAATTTTTGGTATGATTACTTTATAATTTGTAAAAGCAATGAGCACAAGAATCTTATGCTGGGTTTATCTGTTTTCAGAGGTCTTAGCCGAGGAACGATGGTGGCGACCTCTTCAGATTGGCGATGACTCTGGTAGTCTCGTGCCACCAGACTCTGCAATTTTCAATTTTAGAGTCTGCTGGTCCAGATGGTACCTTTTGCTTGTAAAAACCATCATGGCGGACAATCTACCGCCGATGACGTAGAACACAATGCACAATCAATGCAAAAAGCATTCAGCGTGCGAGTAAAACTGCAGTATTTGTAACCCTTGCTGTTAGGCCTATTGCACTTTTTATAGCATGATTCCCTCCCCAATCGAAAAAATATAAACATACTTGCCTGAAATTCCAATGAAAGACACTAAAATTGACTTGACAACACAAATTGAGGCGATTCACCTCACTAATTTTCACGCTTCAAGTTCTCTGGGCACTGCCATATTCCCCTGCAGCCTACGTCACCAAATTTTGAAACTAGCCAATCAGGAAGCTGACCTCATTTCAAATCATCGAAATGAGGTCACTAGGTCGCTACAATGAGAATTTCGTTCCGTGCCAGACCCTCGGTCTGACGACCTCGGAGTATGACCGAGGGGATGGTTGCGCGAGACTATGACTCTGGATGATGACTACACGATAATGTCGAACTCGCGTGTTAAGAAGAGGGAAGCACATAAGACGCCGAATCAAACGCTTTGCTAACAAACGCTTGACTTGAGGGCCACTAATGCCTTGGCACTGGCCCTTTGTTATTTGTATTGCACTATTATTCAATAATAAACTACAATATATATATATATAATTGACGACTTGCGTGGTTCAATGCTCAAGTCCAACCAAAGCAGCTCCAAAGATTCAATATCTTCTGGACAGAACACATTAGACTATTATGTCCAACCCGGTGAGCACATGGTCCATGGACCATTTCATTTATGCACTGCGCCCAGCAACGCTGCATTGCTGCCTGGCCACAATTCCAGTGAACTTGACTGTTTCTTGTACACCACATTGTGGTTAGTGTTGATGGTAGGTGGTGAGCTAAAAATGACACCAAGAATAATTTCCTGGCCCATGAAATCCATAATTTCAAAATTACAAATTTCTTATATTCGTGGATTTATAGCCTAGATTTGCCGTTGACCATGTTCTAAATGCTATTCGAAGGTAGCATAGCCATAGCAGTTGTGCACATATGCTCTTAGTAGGCATTAAATCCCTGATGTGGGTGAAGTAATAGATTCAAGATGGTGGCGTTTGATTCTCTATTCAGACACCTTGACTGGCATGACCGGCTTGCTTGAAACAACAAAGCATTTGACAGTTGAATTTAGAGATCACCTAGCTTCCTCTATGAGAGTTATATTTGGAGAGCTATGGCTCTACTAAGTCATTTAGCAAGAGTTATTTTTAGCTCTTGCACTTATTTTTCATTTCATGCACTGGCACTGGAAGGAGTAAAAGGGAGCCACTCCCAGTGGCCATAACAATAACAACAGTTGCAAATGAGATGTTGATATTTCATGTCAAAATTTTAACTGCTCTATCTTTCAGATCTACTTCTATAGTAATGTTCGTTGCCGTAGCGAGATGTTTGACAAGGATGTGACACTATTGCAAGTGGGTGCTGCAATGATAGAAAGCAATGAGTTCATTATCCACCTCTTGAATAAGTTTGGGCTTCTTCATTGGGTCAAGTAAGTTTGTTTACGAAATTATTTTCAATTCCTGCACAAAGGGTGTTTATTATCGGAAGCGTAATGTAGCTTATAGTTTACCCTGGGGCCGTTCTTCAGCTGGCATAAAAGTAGTTCCTGCAAAATAGCTAATATCCCCTATCTGCAGTACTGCTGGGGCAGCAATTGTGTTGCAATGCATGCAAGCATTTTCTACCATTCTCTGTACGCTTTACCATTTTACTTATCTTTACTCAGAAAATCTTTGATTTCCGTTGATTATGACTACAGTACAGGTCACAATTGACATCCCTAAATTCGCGTAAGTTACTCGTAAGTCACTCGTAACTTACGCAACAACTCACGAGCTATGTTACGCGCAACTTACGAGGTGAGTTACGGGGTGAGTTACGGGAATTTCGCTAGCTACGCAGTGATTTACGAGGCGAGTTACGCGATTTTGGCGAGTTACTTGGTGAGTTACGCAAAACCAAAGCCGTGAGTTACTCGTAAGTTACGCGTAACTTACGAGTAACTTCCGCGAAGCCGTTGGGATGTCAGTTGTGACCTGTACTGTAGTACCGTAATTAAAAGTTGTCGGCTGCTTGTCCCAGCGCCAGAGGTGGCCGGGCAGTTTATATCCTTGCCACCTTGTTTTTCCAATCCAATGAATGTGCTGTACACCGCCCTATCACAGGCAACTTCGGATGGAAATTTTCTGCCGATATTCATACAGTCAATATATAGTTTTTGGTAAAATCGGACATCACCTGTACTTGGAACATTATTATTTCCTTCTACATGTATTTTGGTTCTTAATGTGAGTGTATCTTTATAGTTTGTCATGTTTCCATTTGTTTAAAGACCGGTATTCAGAGCAAGCCAAACTCCGGGTGGAAAGCAATTACTGTAGGCCCGCCTCCACGCACTGGATGCAGACTGGTTTTTATAGGCCACTGATAATTCAATACGACAGCTCTAAGTGGCTGTGTTTATAAAAAACAAAAACAGTGACTTTGTTCTCAGTATCATATTGCGTTAGGCCTGTAACTAACAAAATCAGAATCCTGATCTGCTAATTTCCCCTTTAAAGGGGGTTGAGACCAGTTTCTCTTGGGGGTCATTTCAACCAGATGAAATGAACTCTGGGATGAGAAATGCAGATTATAAAAATTCTGGACAACGATGTACCAAGGGAAGTTTGGAATCCGAATGACCCTAGATGTTTGGAACGAAAAGCTTTGGCATTACAGTGACGCTGAGGGAGAAGGAAATTTGTGTATCACAAGCATGACATTACGCCAAACTTTGGCTTGACATCGTGAGGTCTTGGTATCCTATTAAATCCAGAAAATGTTTTGGACACAAGCGGAAATAGAAAGAACAAGTTGCAATTTGAGCACATAATCTGAATAAAAATTGGGATAAGTATTCTTTGGGAAAATAAGACAGTAATTGATTAATTCATAAGCCTTGGATACCAGGGAACTGATCTTGACCATCCCATTGAGCAATTGGCTCCAACTCCAGCATTTCTTGAGGTTGGGATCACAGTGTGTCAACCAGCTAATTGGACATGACACCTAAATAGGAACAATTACTTCTGACCTGATATGTGATACACACCACTTGATAAACAGCTACTGAGGTTGTGCGTCACCGACCGCTTGCATGCCTATATAAGGGAGGTGGGCAAGGCCTATGAGATGTCAGTCAGATTTGAAATTTTTAAAGTTTCAGAATAAAAGTTCCAAAAATCTCATGATTGGCTTGGATCTATGGACTGTCCTGTCAATATGTTGTTGTGGGTGTATTCATACTAATGTGTGACAAGTTACATGCCAGTCAGTTGAGTCTGGGTCAAGAAAATAAAGAAAAACTGTTGTTGACAGTTGGAGCTCTGGGGTACAACATGGCTCATACATTAATGGGGGTCTGACAGCTGATTGGCCTTTTATACCGCATACCGGTCTTTAATGACGTTTTCAAATTCAGTAGGTCAAGATGTACATTTTGTACTATTCCCATTGATTTTGAAGCGGTAGATTTTGCAGAATGCGCCTCCGAAGTTTGGCTGTCTGATGCATTTCCCATTAAACTAAAATCCTTCTTTTGCCTTTTTCTCAAAATGCTGCTTGATATCGATGACCAACTGTCATGGCGCCACAACAAACCCCGCGAGCCATTCGCTTTAAGCTGGGCGCACATTGACGGCAAATCTCAATGCGGCAAGGATGTTTCTTAAATTCAGCCGGGTCAGTCAACTCTAAAAACACCCCAACCGCATCGGGATTTGCCGTCCATGTGCCTTTAGCCTTTAGTTACAGCTTTTGGTTTACTTCACAATGGAAATCATACGTTAAACAGACTGATTTTACCTCAATCATCGAGAGTCGGCGTAAAGGTTTGTCTCGGATTGTAAACTGAACTGAGCCTTTCCGACTTGTGCCTCCAACCTCGAAACAGTTGGAACAGCTCGCGCCGAAATTGAGTCCCACTTACACAGTAGAGGAGGAAGTTGACGGTGTTGTTCAGGTAAGCAAGAAGATTTGTTACAGCAGAGCTCAACACAAATTGCTTCCAAGACCGAGATGTGAATTTCGCGAACGAAATATATACCACGTAAATAACAGAACTTGGTGATGTTAGTAAAATAAAGACAACACTAACAGTGGTCAACATGTACGTCATACTGGTCATCTGAGATGACCGACCGTCCGACCGCCCTCCAGGATTCTGGAGTTTTTTACGTTTCACCTGTCCCCTCACGACCTTGTATAGGATGCAGCAATTACAGAAAGAAATGACAGAGAATGGCAAAAGCGAATAGATCAACAGGTCAATCCAAACCCAGACCTTCTCCCAGAAGTACGCATATTCTGCCTTATATATGCACTTATTAACATATTGATGAAATCTAATAGGCGATACACGTTCTAGGTGAAGGATAAAAATCATTGGCGAATTTAAGGCGAACAGGAATACAAAAAGAATTGCCAGACCAATGAGAGTCCATCTCTTTGTACAAATAGCTCTTGCCTTTAGAGGAAAAGATACAGATATAAACCTTTCTACTGTTAAATATGCAACATTCCAACTGGCAAATTGAAGAAAGAAATACGTTAAAAAGAGTTGAGCTTTGCAGGAAATACTCGACAGAAGTCTAAGGTCGATGTCAAACAAATAAAAGATCCACCCATGAAGGACTGCTGTCCAAAGTACGGCGGTATCGACTAAAGCAAGTGTAATAAGTAAAATTCTCGTGGATGCTTTCCCAAACTTTCGTATCACCAAGACGAGGATTGTTAAAACATTAAACAATGTCCCAAATAGTAACAGAAACGGAGGTACCCATTTCCACATTTCCTTCTGGAGTCGCAATTCCCAGAATACATTTAGACTGAGATGGTCGTCCAGAGCTATGGTAGCAACCCGAGTCACCCTCGGCCTTGGCTCTCCTCCTGTCTTGGTTAGCTGCACACTCCCATTATTTCTATTGGTTGTCGTCAATTCGTAAAGACTCATTAGGGTAAAGGTAATTATCTGCCCCCGAAGCATTATTCTGCTCTAGAACAGTACTGGAGTCTTCCCTGACATGGACGCGATATTCAGAATGGTGATGACATCATGGGGATTGCCCTCCACCATCTTTTAATCATGTGACCTCTTGCTATGGGGAGCAGGTCATTAATTCAAAGGAGTTATCAGCCCCATCAGGGTATTTCCGGACCCCCAACTTTTCTTCCTCAAGTTACCTTGAAACGAAGACAAAAGACAAAAGTGCATTTCAGCTGTTAACTCAACCTAAGTATTCACTTCTGGGATCTGTACCACACTTGACACTAGCGGCGAAATATCGTGCCTCATTTCACCACTAGCGTAGGTGGAAGGCCGCCATTTTGGATTTCGCCGGCGCGCATGTAGAATAGTTCGGTCGGCCTAATCGCACAATTCTTTCTAACTAGTATCAAAAATAGATAAAGATAAAGATAAAGATAAAGGTCTTTATCTATTTTTGCTAGTATTCAGTTCATTTCTAATACCACTTGTTATCAACACGAAGCACTTTTAGTCTGAAAATATTCGCCTTGAGCCCAACAGCACCACTTTTCAACATCAGCTATCAGCGTAGATGCCGCTGAGTTGGCGGTGACACGACTGGCCTGTTCACGATTGTTAAAAACCTTTACCAAATAGTAATCTGCACTACTTTCAAGATGGAAACCTAGCACCTGCGCTAGTGGTGTTATAGAAGATAACGCCATCTAGTGTCAAGTGTGGGATCTGTACCAGAAAGTGCCTGAGGAAGACCCCGGTTGGGGTCGAAAATTTGCGAAATTCGGAGACGACTTTATGTTGACTATCATTTTGTGTGTCGTTTTTTGTGCTTCATGTTGGACAAATATTGTGATAAAATCAAAAGTGTCTGAATTACATGAAGAGGTATTTGGTAAAACCAATGAGCACTCCATGCAATGGTTAAGAAGGGGGGACTGGTAATAACCTCAAATCCAAAACAAGATGACATTGTAAATGTCGAATGGTTCCCGATGTAGGCCTACAGGTGATTCTTCCGGTACATGAATGGTACATTGATATAGATCATGATACATTGATAGACATAAGTGACAGATGGATTACGATGATGTCAATAGAACTTGATCTCATGCCAGTAAATTCATCGCGTAATTGACCATGGCTTGATATCTGATGGTTCTAGAACAAAATGTACCCGGCGAAATGGTACTGGACAAAATGTACCTAGTACATGGTACCTTTTGTCTGGTACAGGTGCTTCTACCGGTACATGAATGATACATTGATAGAGATCAATGCACATTGATAGAGATCAGATAAAAAGGTACGGTAATAATAATAAAAAAAGGTACCGGTAAAAAGGTACTAGTAAAGGTACTAGGTAAAAAAGNCAAGCACAAGCTTTACCAATGAAACGCCAATATAAGTGGAGCATGGATGATCCTCGACCTGCCAAGTACCAGAATGTAGCTGGATATGAAGACCATGTTCGATCCACAGTTCTCAACTTCTGCTCGCAATCGTCGCTGGATCTACCGATTCGTTACTTGTACCCGAAAGCGGACATTCAGTTAGCTGCCTCTGATCATGATTATCTGAGAAGACCATTCACGGAATACTGGGTTGAGAGCTGCCTCAAGGTAAATCATTGAATTTAGGTAGTGTCTACCTTGCTTCCCTTACATGTGTTATCAGGAAATGGTCGTTATTTATTCTAATGGTGTTATCCCTATTGGCTTGGCAATGCTCAGCCCCTTTACACTACTAGGCCTAAATCCCATATTAAATAGCCCTTATTTTAAATTTGCAGCTCTCGAGTGAGGAAGCTGTAAAGCTTGAGAAGAAAACTAAGCAGCAAAGCAAGTCAACTCTGTGGCATCAAGAACGCCGGATGAGAATTACAGCTTCAAAATTTGGGGAGATATGTTCAGTTACAAAGAGGAGAAACATCAACAAGTTGTGCGACACACTTTTTTCGCCTAAACCTCTTACAACTAACGCAGTAACCCATGGAAAGACGTTTGAGAGCAAGGCCATAAAACTTTTCGAATCCAAATTTCATCTCAGTGTTACCAAGAGTGGTTTTCATGTGAGACCTGACCTTGCCTACCTTGGTGCTTCTCCTGATGGACTTGTAGGTACTGACAGTGTTGTTGAGGTGAAGTGCCCCTACAAGGGGAGGAACAGTCTCATTCAGCCAGGAAAGGACTTCCGCTTCCTCACCAAAACTGATGGCAAGATTCATTTACGAAAGACACACAATTATTATGACCAGATCCAAGGGCAGCTACATATTTGCAAACGTTCTGTTTGCTACTTTGTGGTATATACTCACAAGGACCTATTTGTTGAGAAAATCAGTTACCATCGAGAATACTGTGAAGGATGTTTAATTCCAAAGCTGGAACTATTCTATACCAAGCATTTCAGGCAATATGTGGCTGAGCATGCATTCTAGATCAAATGGGTAATGCAATATTGTGAACTCCTATTGTTGAAAGGACTCCTTTTCTGGCCAACCCTGTAGTTTGAACCCTGCACTGGCATCCTCATCATGGAGATCGTGGACCTGCAGAGCTTTTGTGAAGTTGAATGGCATTTCCTCAACTACCTACATGCGGTGTACCTGCTAACCTAGGTGATGCCAAAGTGAAGCCCAATTTAAGTTTCCTGTAGTGGACTGGGGGTGGGGAGAGCTTGTTTGGCATAAAGTAACTTTGAAATGGTCCATTATGGGAAGTGTCTTCTGGACTTTATGGAATAAAAAGCTACCGGTACATTTTTACAACCTGCCAAATAATTTATTTTTATGTACATGTATTACAATCATTCTTACAATGTTTTTAACTCTTTGTTGATAAAAATATTTCAAACTAGAAAATGCATTGTCATCCTTCTTTCTAGGGTTATGGCACAAATGGATCACAGAGTGATGCAAATGGATCACATCTTTTTTTTTGGTTAATATTTTAAATGGATCACAGACTGATGCAAATCGATCACAGACGGATGCAAATCGATCACAGACTGATGCAAATTGATCACATCCTTTTTATCTAGATTTCTGGTGTAAACATGGTAAATTGATCACAGACTATGCAAATCGATCACAGACTGATGCAAATCGATCACAGACTGATGCAAATGGATCACGGTTCACACTTTGAAACACTTAAAAGAGTAATTACACACTCCATAAGAAGTAGGGTCCTCCACAGTTAGCAAGCTAATTCAAATAAAAGTATTTAGCTTCTCAAACTGAGACAGACCAAATATTCGCAACTTGAGGAAAAACTAAAAAATTCGGTAAAAAGTCCGGATAGGAATGAGAACGTGAGTACACTTGATGCATACTTCTGGATAATAGTCCAGATTTATACATGTACTTTTATTTGAATTAGCTTGCTTACTGTGGATGTCAACACCCTGCACGAATGCCAATGGTACTTAGTGGAATACCGGGACCGGGAGGGTATTCCACTTTCCAAGGGAGGGTCTTCAAGCCTCACTGCCTACGATGGAGGGCCTGAAATTGCTAATCATGAAGGCAACAAATGTGATCCTTGACCCAAGTTTCACTTTCCCGATCGGAATCTTGTGTGACAGAATGGTGTAGGTTTTGGACAGCCCAATGATTCTCTCCACATGGATACGCTTACTGGCCACTCTACGATCATGCACAACATCGGCTGCATCAAGCTGGCTTTTGCCACTTAACATAGTAGGGGTGTTCACTTGAACATCATGTACAGCAAACAGGTCTTGGATCATAATGCCTCGGTCGGCCATTATACTATCATTGTGAGAGAAGTACTCTGGTGCATTATGATAAAGCTCTGATATCTCCATGATTTGCCTATCACTACAAGCTCCACCATAGCTATCACTCACATAACTCACAAGGCCTCTAGCAGTAACACCAATCATGGTCTTAAGAGTGTTCGTGTGTTTATACGAACTGAAAGTTGCACTCTGGGCAATGACATTGGATGGCTTTTCAATTGGAGTTTCAGTGGCATCTAAAATCACACGAGTTGATGAAAACTGCCTTTTGAAACCACTGGGCATATACAATGAGATCAATTCCTTCTCAGGCCAGAAGTTAATTTCCTTAAGTTGAAAATACATGAAGCTTACCCATGTGATCACAATCTGGAAAACCTATTCACACCGAACAAGAACCCAAGTTCAAAATCTTTCTTCGCCTGGCGGAGTTTGATCAAAGTCAGGAACAGCTGGTTGTCTGGATCTAGAGATTTACACTTGTAGTCCAAGTCATAGGCTGCAGGTCCAAGTACTCTTAAAAACAGATAAAAATGTTCAATATTTATGAAACCAGTGTAAAACTTAACAGCATCTGGATTTCTCTCAAAATTTTTAATCCTGAAGTATGCACTTTGCAGAAGTTCACACTGCACAGCTTCATCCTCAACGTTTACAGCCTGAACACCTTCGTCCTGTTCAATCTTCTCTCCTAGACCAGTTTGTCCATCACAATCGATTTCAACCTCATTTCCAACATCATCACAGACAGAATGAATGTTTTCAGGCGAGATGAACCGTTCCTGTCGCTGCTGCATCCTGTCGTCTCGATCAAGCTGACTGCGTGTTTTCTCTTTTTTGGAGAAAGGGAAGAGGCTCGGTACAGCATTGGCCTTCAATTTCTTCCTTGATCCTGAAATGAATAAGGCAGGGTTTTCGAGTCTGGGCAAGGCCAAAGTTCGGTGTATGTGGGAGGGGGGGGGGGGG